>CAIGRB010077250.1:4788-24955 GCA_903798255.1 Fraxinus quadrangulata
AAAAAAAAAAAAAAAAAAAAAAAAAAAAAAATTGAAATAACTAATCTATAGGTGATACATAAATGAATGCTATGTCACCTGAAGATAAGATTTTAGCATAAGAAACTAAATCCCCCAAACTTATGACAAAAGACATGTATACAACACTCACACTAAATAAATTCAAGTAAAGAAAACAAACAAAGCATAAATTGATGTAACAATGCCATGTTCGGTGAAACATGTAAGGCAATATGCGTATTATTTGGAAAAAAAAATTTAAAGTGTGGCTCACAAACCCGAAATCAACTCAAACAAAGCGAATTTCCCATTTTGATCCATGAGAAACCAAGGAATTTCGCCTTCGAGTAACGTAAAAAATCTAAATTTTCCCAAACAATCTTCGGACATATGAAAGAGTTCATATTGTTCTTACACATATTCAAATATGAGGTCAAATGGATTTCGTTTGGGTTAGAAAATTGATGGACGAAGTGAGGGACGTGAAGTGACTTATGCCTAACTGTGACATTCTTATGTGTGCCAACTCCAGGTGAGAAGTGTTCTATTAGAATTTCAATGAATTCAAACACCACAGACATCCCCACATGTATACCAACAATGTCTATTGAGAGATGAACCCTAATTTAACATATATTTTCACCTAGGCAATTTATCAAACACCTAGTAGGCAACTCACTTTGTTTTAATAATAGGATGAAAATTTAGTTCAAATCTAACCAATATATTCACAATTCAATCCCAAACAATTCCTCCACAATCTACATAATGCCCATACTCCTCAATCAACCAAATTTATCCACAAAACAATAAAGTGTCCATTGTATAGAAAGTGGGCAAAGAGAGATGTTGACATACCTTGAATTCCTTGAGGAAAATTTCAAATGGAATGATGATGGTGGTGTAACGTGAATGTCGTGTGTTGTGATGTGTTCTAAAGTGGTCGTGTGTGTTGAAGAAGGGGAAGTGTCATGTATGTGATCGGGGAGTGGCCGTGTGTGTTGAAGAAGAGGAAGTGTCATGTGTGGGTGCTTTAAAATTTGTTTTGATTTTTTTTCTTTGTTAACTCTATGCAACCGCATAAAGTAAAATAATGTGCTCACATAGAACAAAAATTTAAGGCCAACTTAGGCCATGATGCTTTAGGTACAATCACATGATAGGTGGTACTATGTGATTGCATAGATTATCAAAATGGAAGATTATGCTTGTTTCAAAAAGTTTTAACCATTCAATCATCCTTAACCTCCTGGACATCGAATTTCGTACCAAACAAGTGAAAATGAGTAAGTTGAGCATATGAAACATGGTAAAATTTTAAAAATACTCATCTCCTAGAAAACATGTTTCTGTCAAATCTTTTTTTTTCTTTTTTTCAAATTCTCATTTTTTTTTCCTATCTATAACTCGAACCGGCTTTCCACCGCCCTCGAAACAATTCAAAACACATTTTAAACTGTATGGGCCGAGCATAAGACATGTTGTTGGTCGCAAAAACACTTTCAACTAGAGAACACTTGTTGATCTGGTAAAGCTTAAGAATGATCTTTTTGCCTCGAAATGCGTGATTTTCACAGCGAATCAACAAAGAGCATTCCAACTCCCCCAAACTTGTGCACAACACCTTTAAATCTATTGTGGACCAAGCATAGACTCTTTGTCACTTATAAGGACGATGAATGACCTAATATTACTAAAACTTAATAAAAACACGAGAAATTACTAATCTAATGCATAAAGTGGAATAAATAAAATGGAAGAAGCATTGAGTTACCTTCCAACAAGCGTTTGTTTATATTCTATAGCTCGACTTTATAGCGGTTGATTTAATTAGGTGTTCTAAGATGAATGGTGGACTTTTCTTTGAGAATTCACTGATCCAATAAGACTTCAATCGTTGTCCATTAACTTTAAAAGTCTATTTTCTTTCATGAATGATCTCTATAGCCCCATAAGGACATACCTTGGTAATTGTGTATGGACCTAACCACCTTAACCTCAACTTTTCCAAAAAAAGCTTGAGTCTAGAGTTGTATAACATGACTTTTTGGCCCACCTCAAATGTTCTTCTTTGAATATGCAGGCCATGCCATTTTTGGTACACTCTTTGTAGAGTTTTGCGTTCTCTTAGGCTTCTAGTCGAAACTCATCAATTTCATTCAACTGAAGTAATCTCCTTTCACCGACTTCTTTCAAATCAAAATTTAAGTTTTTGACCACCTAGTAAGCATGGTGTTCTAATTCAACTAGCAAGTGGCATTGGCAAGCTTCTTATACCAATCCTTTCTCGAAAAACTCACTGTTACCTCAAGTATTCACTTTAATGACTTGTCCACTGGTCTAAGGGTAGTAAGGAGTAGTTATATAGTGCTGACGCCATATTTAGCCAATAATAACTTAAAACGCCGATTGCAAAAGTGTTTTTCCCCATCACTTATGATAGCTCGATGTGTGCCATAACATGTGAAGATGTACTATTCTAGAAACCCAATCACCACCTTAGCATCGTTGGTTGGCGATGTTATTACTTCCACGATATACTGATTTGAGAACGATGGAGGGAAAGACCCCATAAAGTTAATCCCCCACATATCAAAAATCTATACATCTAGAATGCTATTTAAAAGCATCTGGTTCCTCTAATGATTTTTCCCGTGTGCTGACATTTGTCACACATTGTCACAAACTCAAAAAAATCCTGAAAGAGTGAAGGCCAATAGAACCCAAACTGTAAAATTTTAACCGCTGTTTTTGATGCACCAAAGTGTCCTGCATATGCAGATGAATGACATTGCTCCACTATTCGAGGTACTTCATCCTTAGGAACACATCATTGAATAATCTGATCTGCCCATCGCCTGTAGAGAATGTATTCCTCCCAAAAATAATATTTCAAGTCGGTGAAGAAAGATGACTTGAATAATTCGGTGGAGTGATAGACTTGGTCAAATAATTTACTAAATTAGCATACCAAGGCACCGCTTCCATACTAAATATCTGCTCATCTGGAAAAATCTCATTTATTTCTATGACTCATTCTGCTCTCCAGGTTCAAATCAAGATAAATGATCGACTACCACATTTTTACTTTCATTCTTGTCTCTAATCTCCAAATCAAACTCTTGCAAAAGTAATAATCAATGGATGAGTCTTGGTTTGGCACCCTTCTTCGTCATCAAGTACTTTAAGGTGGTGTGATTGGTATAGACTATGACCTTTGATCCAACAAGATAGGATCCAAATTTATCAAAAGCATAGACCACAGTTAGAAGCTCTTTCTCAGTGGTGGCATAGTTGATTTTTGCATTGTTCAATGTTTTGCTTGCATAGTAAATCATATAGAATATTTTGTTCTTACACTGTCCCAATATGACCTCCACGGCATAATCACTCGTATCACACATTAATTCGAATGAAAAACTTCAATTTCGTGCAATGAACATTGGTGCTGAGGTCAGCTTCTCTTTTAAAGTGTTGAAAGTCAATAAACATTCTATAGAGAAGTAAAAAACGACATCCTTAGCTAGCAAGTTGCACAGAGGCTTCATGATCTTTAAAAAATTCTTAATGAATTGTCATAAAACTCGACATGCCTAAGGAACTGTGAACACCTTTAACTGATGTAGGTGGTGGTAATTTCTCGATAACCTAATTTTTTGCTTTGTCCACCTCTATCCCATTAACTAAAATGTAATATCCCAACACAATGCCCTCATGTACCATGAATCAGCATTATTTCGAGTTCAATACCAAGTTTGTCTCCTTACATCACTATAATACCATCCTCAGATGATTTAAACATTCATCAAAAGAAGATACAAAACACCGAGAAGTCATCCATGAAAACTTCTATGAATTTTTCCACCATATCAAAGAAGATTGGCATCATGCAATATTGAAAGGTAGCGGGAACATTGCACAAACCGAATGACATCATACGGTAAACAAATGTACTATAGGGACAAGTAAAGGTGGTCTTCTCCTGATCATTGAGAGCTACTAAGATCTAATTATATCCAAAATATTCGTCAAGAAATAGTTGTCAGAGTGCACTGCCAGTCTTTCTAACATTTGATTGATAAACGAAACAAAAGGGGAAAGTGATCCTTTCGAGTAGCAGCATTGAGTTTGTGTCAATGCAAACTCTCCATCCTGTAACAGTCCTAGTGGAAATTAATTCGTTCCTTTCATTCTGTACTACCATAATACCACCCTTCTTCGACACAACCTAAACTGGGCTGATCAATGCACTGTCCGATATTGGATAGATGATACCTGCATCCAGTAGTTTCAATATCTCTGCTCAAAATACTTCTTTCATGTTTGGATTTAGCCTCCACTGACCATCTACACTTGGTTGAAAATTCTTGGTGTGATGTCGTAGGTACCCAAAAATAGTTCTTAAACCTCTAAAAACTAATGTCGCAATGGAAATAATGGTTGATCTCACGAAGAGTGTGTAATTTAATATTTTATGCTCCGTACAATGATTGAGGAATTTTGTTTGTAATGAAGTCAATATATAATAATGAAAATTAAATTAACAAAAACAATCAAAAGACTAACCTTGGTCCAAGTCAATATCCATCGTAAAAAAATCCACAATTGATCATAGATGTAAGGATGATTCAATTCATATTTCGAATATTCACCGTTGGAATAATTTTCATATCCCTCCTTAATTTTAGTTTGTTAGAAATCAGCGTTCTAATTAACCCTAATTATTAAATAATCCTAGACCAGTGCTCAAGATTCAATTTAATAACAGCTTTACACAATAGAAAAATTGATAAACTAGATAACACAAACACCAGCAGTTGCATTTAATCTATTTAAACATTTTTATTAAAATTCAATAACCTCTATCGCAGAAAATCATCAAATCCTAGTACTTTACAAGTTAAAGGAATCAAACAATTACAGATTTGATATTTAACTTAGCATTAGACTGTAACGAATAACAAACTAGTAGGCATCCTAACAATTAAACATAAAATCATATAAATAAGTGCAGAAGAATATTCAATATGCAAAATAAGAATTAAACAATAAGAAAAACTATTTAGATCTCACAATATGTGATTCCGAGGCTTCAATCTCCTTCAACCAAGTATAGAAGTTTAATTACAATTCATGAATTTAAGAGAAAAATAGAAACGAATAGATTTGGAAGGTGTTCTAGTATATTTTTCGTATGTTCTATGGTCGATAAATATCAAAGGAACTTATTTACATAAGTAGTGAAACGGAATTAGGAAATCAGAAAACTTTTATCGATTTAGTCTGGGCGGGCGCCAGGTAGAAAATGTGGCAACCGCCCATGCATAAATATTGGCTTATGTTAATGAAGTTTAGGGTTGGGCGGCCGCCCGACCGCATAACTAAGCATCATTCAGTAGTTTGATTATAACTTCCTCTTTCGACATCCGATTGAAATGATTCAAGATGCGTTGAAAAGTAACTCAAATGGCTACAACTTTGCTTTAGATATAATCTTCCAATTTGATCATTTGACATGTCAAAAATGGGTCTCAAATTGAGACTGAAAATTCAATGCATAACTTTTCGATTGGAAATTGATGTGTGATCCTACTTTGACGATATTTCATCTGTTTGATGTCTTCTTTCATCCAATTAACCTTTTACACTCTCAAATCATCTTGAGGTTCGACACAAGTTTAGAGTATTTGTACTTTAGTCCTCGAACTTCCGCTTTCTTTCATTTTGGTCATTGTTTGCTTATTTCTTCCAAATTATGTCATATTCATAGAATTGCTATCTAAATCAAAATATGAACGTAATAAGTATATTTTGGCACTAATTGATCATACGAACACATAAAATAAGGAGGAAAAAAATATGCATTTTACATTCCTATCAATTCTCCTCCATAAGAATCTTATACATGCACGGTGAAGGGCTGATTCCTTTATTATCTGTAATAGACCACTCAATAGCTGTGTTATTATCTCTTAGTACCTGAAGTATTTTTTTGTCCTCCACCTTGCTGACTGAGTTCAAAATAATTATAGGAAGTATATAGGACTCCCCCAAATAAGCATATCGGAGATGAGTTGGTAGTTTCTTGAGTTCTAACTTAGGAGGCTGTTGAACAGATGATAGTGACTTAGTAGGACCGGTTCCCAACTCCACAAAATGGCGTTTAAGAGTGTATAGTGGATTGGTCTCCAAAAAACTTGACAAATGACTTGATTTCAAGAGAATCAGTAAGAATAGATTGAGAAAGTAAAATGCATACCTCATAAGCATCTGATTGGCTATGTAGTAAAAATATGTCTTGGACCACCTTCTAAACTACATCTATATGAAAATAGTTATCTGGCTCAGAAGGAAATTCCATTGCTTTGAAGACATTGAAAAAAATTTGCTCCATACCAACCCTTAAAATTAGTTTATCCTTCTGAACTTCAATAAAAGTTTTTCATGTAGCTAAGAATGGTCGGCCCAATATGAGTGGAACATCAATCTCTTCATTCGTGTCCAGAATAAGAAAATCAGTTAGAAAGATGAATTTTTCCACTTTAATCAGTACGTCATCAATAATCCATTTTAGACGAGTAAGGGATCAATTAGTACGTCTTCAATAATCCCAATTCGAGTTTCCTAAAAACAAAAAATGCATAAAATTAATACTTGCACCTAAATCGTATAAAGATTTATCAAAATAACAATCTCCAATGGTGCAAGGTACAGTAAAACTCCCTGGGTCTGTTAACTTTGGAGTTAACTTTTTCTTAATTCTGGCATTGCATTCCTCAGTCAACATCACTATGTCTTGTTCCTCTAGCTTGCATTTATTAGATAGGATGTCCTTCAAGAACTTGGCGTAGCTAGGCATTTGAATGAGTGCATCGAAAAATAGAATGTTGATGTGGAGTTTCTTGAAGATATCAAGAAATTTTGTGTATTGTTGATCCAATTTGTGCTGTTTCATTCTCTTTGGAAATGGAATAGGAGGCTCATAAGGATTGATATGAGCAGTTGCCTGAACCCGTGGTGTATCTGAACTCTCCTTAGCATATGCTTCTGTTTTCTGTTCAATATGTTCAACATGCTCCTCATCTGAAAAATGTGTTGTTTTGTTACTCACAACTGGCCTCTTGATATGTATTTCCGGTAATTGCACTCCACTTCTGGTTTTTATTGCTTTGACGTATTCCTTGAGGTTGATTTCTGATAAGTATATTTTATATACTTATTTGGGCTCTAAAATATTGAAATTTCATAATGATTTTAATGAAATTATAGCCAAACTTATTATATAATGTGTTATTAGGTGAAGTTTGATGAATGAAAGTTAATTTGAAAGAAAGAAGTGAAAATTGGCGAAAAACTGACAAGATCTAAAGTTCGGGGACTAAAGTATAAATATTTAAAAGTTGTACCAAAGCTCATGACAAAGATTTGAAAATTCTAGGGTTCAATTTGATACAATTGGAAGTCAAAAAGAGTGAAATATGACCAAAATATTTTCACAAATCAATTTTCAATCGCACAAGGATGCTCTCAATTTTCAACAGGAGATAGAGACCCAATTTTGGAATAGTAAACATTCGAATTGAAAAATATATACATCTAGTATAGTTGTAGTTCTTTGAGTTATCTTTACAACTCAATTTTAATCATCTTAATTAGATATTGGGAGAGAAAGTTATGATGAAAATACTAAAAGAAGTGCAATGCAATTTTTCTCCTGAAAGGTGGCACCACTGAGGCGCTGTGGTGCCACTCCCATGGTATTGAGGCGCCGCCTGAGTGTATCTAGGGTGCGTTTTGACCCATTGAGTTGTTGAAAGTAAGCCTCCTTTGTTATTTTGAAGCTCATAAAAACCCTACATTGTATACAAACGTGTGAAATAGTATAAATATAAGTTTTTGACACTTTTGAAGGAGTTCCACATAATTTGGGAGAGAGTGAAACACGTAATCATCAAGATGAAAGACCAAATGCTAAGGTTTGAAGACTTTTGAGGTTGAAGAAGATTCTTGGTGTAAGATCAAATTCTTTCCATGATAAAGATTTCAAAATCAGGTTATGAATTCTATACTTTTTATTTTTCTTTCATTATTATGAGTACTTAAATTCATAGTTATGGCGAAAAATGTAATCTATGTGTGACCCTTTATTTCTTTTATTCAAAATTCTAGTTCTTTAAGTGCCAAAAAAAGAGAGAAAAAGCTATCTCATTGCGAAATATCTCTTAGTAGCCTTTATGATTCGAGTGATTAAGCCTGCAAAGGTATCTAAAAATCTGGTGTCCTATGTTCATCTAACTTGGGAGTCATCGCCCTAAAACTCGCTACAAGGGTCATTTAAAAAGTTTAATGGACAGAAATATGTACATAAGATTAAAAATAATAATAACAATTATGTATTGATTAAGTCTCAAACACTTATTTGAAAAAGTTACGTCTTTAACATGGTATTATTAGCCTAGTTTAGTATTGGAGGTTGAAATAATCAAAATTTGGAGAATCCTTATTTGTTGAAATATCAACTTACAATTAGTGAAATCCATCTAAACTAAAGAATGCGGAGTTGGTATAAAGATTCAGCCTTAGATCACACACTAGGAAATGAGTAAAAAGAATAAGTTTGGGGGTGTGTGAATCTTATGAGTGATGAAAGTAAAAATTCGACCTTGAGGGTCGAGAATCGAAACAACTCATGAATTTATAGTGTTTTACTTAATTTTTCACACACACACACGCACATCTGTTTTGCATTAAAACAGTAGATATTGATTTTGGTAATGCGGCCTTGAAGCTGTTTATTGATTTAATACAATGATTTCAATGTTAAGACAAAAGGGCATGCTATCTAACCAAAACCTTTTGCATGTTTGGTTTTGTTTGAGGACAAACATATGTTTAAGTTTACGGGTATTTGATAAGTATTTTTATACAGTTATTCGGGCTTTAAAATATTGACATTTCATAATTATTTTAATGGATTATAGCCTAATTTATTATATAATGTGCTATTAGGTAAAACTTGATGAATGGAAGTGTATTTGAAAGAAAGAAGTGAAAATTGGTGAAAAAAGAGCAAGATCCAAGTTTGGAGGACTAAAGTATACTCAAAAGTTGTGCCAAAACTCACGATAAAATAAGATCAAAATATTATCACAAATCAATTTTCAACCGCACAATCATGTTCTAGATTTTCAACTAGAGATGGAGACCCAATTTTGGCCTAGTAAATGTTTGAATTGAAATATAGCTATTTCTAGTAAAGTTGTAGCCCTTTGAATTATCATTGCAACCTAATTTGAATCGTTTCAATCGAATATTGGGAGAGAAAGTTATGATAAAAATACTAAATTAAGTGTCGTGTAGTTTTTCTCTCATGACACCATTTCCATGGTAGAGAAGAGCCGCCTGGGTGCATCTAGATTGTGTTTTGACCCATTTTAAGCACATAAATACCTTACACTGGACACAAACATGGAAATGAGTATAAATACAAGTTTTTGGCACTTTTGTGGGAGTTCTACACAATTTGAAAGAGAGAAAAATATATAATCGTCAAGATCAAAGAGTAAAAGTTAGGGTTTGAAGATTTTTGATGTTGAAGAAGTTTTTAGTGCCGCTGCCGAGAATTATTTACTTTTAGTCTTAATTTATTTTATTTTTAACTGTTATTTGATTTTTTTATTAATAGATAAAAGGTGTTTGTTGTATGCTCTGTACTCTAGGTGATGATCTCGAACTGTTTGATTCGGAGATAGAACGTACTTTCAGACGAATATCAAACAACACAAACAAAAACAACAACATTAAATGACGACGATCAAAATATCCATATTTATATACAGCCAATTGGACAAGTTGTTAAGAGAGTGGCTGCACCATAGGTCTAGTAACATGAACGAATGGAAATTAATGAAGGAGACTTGCCAGTTTCAATGTTCTTAATACCCATAGAGGCACTCGCTTGCTCCAGTATAGTATATCTAGATTTTTGGGTGAACAACTTTCAGATAAGAGTAGATTGGATCAACTTGACCAGCAACACTCTCCAATTTTATGGTCTACTTCATGAAAATTCGAACACACATATCTCCAAATTCTTTAGAAATTGCCAGAATTTTCATGCTCCGTGGGTTAATGAAGACGCGATCAAGTTGAGATTATTTTACTAAACATTGTGAGATGTTGCATTGGAATGGTTAGATGCTGAACATCATGGAAGTATTACTACATAGGACGAACTAACTAGAAAATTCTATAACAAATTTTTTCCATCGGCAAAAGTAGCAAAAATCATATTGAAAATTCAAACGTTCCAATAGAAAGATGATGAGAGCTATCACGAGGTATGGAATATATTTAAGGAGTTAATGAGAAAGTGTCCAAATCATGGGATCACCATTATTAATCAAGTGCAATACTTCTATATCAAACTGTCACCATTTTCAAAATCTCAAGTGGGTTCCTTTACTGGTGGATCGATCATTGGGAAATTCGTAAAACAATGCATGGATTTGTTCGAGTTAATCGCCATGGCACATTCAATGTTTTCATCAGAAAGAGTGGTACGACAGAAAGAGGCTGGAATTAATGAATTGTACAGTACAACATCTACTAATGCACATATTGCTACTTTAACGAAGCATGTGGAGTCACCTATAAAATTGCAAACACATGGAGCAAATGCAGTGATGTCCAGTTCAGCATGTGAGAATTGTGGGAGAAATCACGCTACAAAAAATTGCTTGATACTTGCTTATTTAGAGGAACAAGTAAACTATATTGAAAATGGTTCTAGCAATTTCAACACATACGAGAATAATTTCCAGCAAGAGAGACTACCAAGTTTGGAGGAGATGTTTCATCAATATGTGCAGAAAGCATATTGATACTAATTTTCAAAATCAGCAAGCATATATTAAGAAGTTGGAGACACATATTGATCAGATAGCTTAACAACTTGCAGAATTTCTACAGGGATCATTACCAAGCAATACAATGACAAATCCTAAAAAGCAAGTGATGGCAATAAGAGTAGTAGAAAACGATCCACCCAAGGCTCATGTAAAAGTTAAAGCATATGTACCTCCACTTCCATTCCCCTAAAGACTTCGAAAGAAGTCGATAAAAGAAAATATTCATTCTATAACTACAATGGGTGGGGTACAATTACCAGAGATTACTACGAAATGACCAAAAAAATGACTAGGAAGATGTTGAAACTATAATGGAAGAAAAATCTACACACGTCTCAATTGAGATTGAAGAAAGTACAGAAATTATCAACTACCAAGGCACGAAGTCAAAGTTTTTTCTCAAAGGCTCAAGAAGAACAAATAAGACACAAAATTCTTTACACACACACACACATCAGTTTTGCATTGGAAAAGTAGATATTGATTTTGGTAATGCGACCTTGAAGCTGTTTATAGATTTAATACAATGATTTCAATCTTGAGACAAAATAGCAGGTTATCTAACCAAAATCTTTTACATGTTTGGTTTTGTTTTAGGACGAACGAATGTTTAAGTTTGTGGGTGTCTGATAAGTGTATTTTATAAATTTATTTGAGCTCTAAAATATTGATATTTCGTAATTATTTTAATGGAATTATAGTCTAATTTATTATATAATGTGTTATTAGGTGAAACTCGATGAAATAAAGTGGATTTGAAAGAGGGAAGTGAAAATTGGCAAAAAAATGTAAGATCCAAATTCTGGGGATAAAAGTGTAAATACTCAAAAGTTGTACCAAAGCTCACGATGAAGATTTGAGAATTCTAGGGGTCAAATGGATGCAATTAGAAGTCAAAATGAGTGAAATATGACCAAAATATTTTCACAAATTAATTTTCAACCGCACAAGGATATTTCAGATTTTCTGTCTGACATAAAGACCTAATTTTAGCCTAGTAAACGTTCAAATTGTAAAATAGCTATTTCTAGTAAAGTTTTAGACTTTGAGTTATATTTACAACCCAATTTGAATAGTCTCAATCGGATATCGATAGAGAGAGTTATAATAAAAATACTAAAAGAAGTATAGTGTAGTTTTTCTCCCGCAGCGCCACCAATCTGTCTTCACAGCGTCGTGATGCCACGCGAGGCGCCGTCTAGGTGTATTTTGGGCCCATTTTGGCCTATTTTGAAGCCCATAGAAACCCTACATTGGGCACAAACGTGGAGAATAGTAAGAATACAAGTTTTTGACACTTTTGAGGGAGTTCCACACAATTTGGGAAAGAGCAAACACATAATCATCAAGATCAAAGAGCAAAAGCTAATGTTTGAAGACTTTTAAGGTTGAAGAAGATTCTTGGTGTAAGATCCAATTCTTTCCAATTCTGTATTACTAAGTAATGAACCTGGTGCTCTGCCAGCCATCTGTCCTACTTGAGTCTACATGTTTTTAATTGTAGTATTTTAATCTTCGAGAGTTGTTTCAATCTTTCTCATGAACTGATTATTAGCTTCTATGTATTGATTTTTTTCCATAAATTTTCCGAACATCTCTTCTAACTGAAACTGACCCTATAGTCTATTCTGATTCTGACCATCCTAAGAAAAGTTTGGGGGCTTCCTCCAACCTGGGTTGAAAGTATCTGAATGTGGATTATTCTATTGACGTTGTCCCCATTGTGCAAAATGCACTTGTTCCATTCCTTGTGCCAGAATCGAACAATCTGCTATACTATGATCTGCTCCACATCTTTCACAACTTGGCTTCTTGGCTTGTGCTACTTTGGGTTTTTGTGATATGCTCTCCACCTTATGAAATAATGAATCTATTTTCGCAGACAAAGTTGAGTAGGCATCCATCTCGTATACCCCCGATCCTTTCTTTTGAACAACTACTTAGAAACCCACATGGCTGAAGTAGTCACCACCATCTCAATTAATTTTAAAGTTTAGTCAATCGTCTTTGTAGAGAAAGAACACTTAGATGAAGAATTCACCATACTTTTGGAAGATGGAAGCAATCCCACATAGAAGTATTGGACCTGGAGCCATCTGCTAATACCTTGATGAGGACACTTACGAAGTATGTTCTTGAATATGCTCCAAGTTTCATTAAAAGATTCTGATTCACTTTAATGAAATAGATATGTCATGCTTCAACTTTACTATCTTGGCTGGTTGGAAGAATTTTGTGTAGGACTTTTGGGCTAAATCATTCTACGTGCTGATACTAGCGATTGGTTGGAAATCTAACTACTCAAGTGCTTTATCTTGCAGAGTATGTTGGAACAGCTTCCATTTAATAGCATCATTTAAAATACCGTGATATCAAAAGTCTTGACACATCTCCAAGAATTGAGAGACGTGTGTATGTGGATTTTCTTCAACTCTACCATAAAACTGATGTCCATTCAGGAATAAGCATATAATGCTAGTCTTCAACTAGAAATTAGGTTGCCAAAATGGAAGGTAGACAATGCTGGATTGACTCTAAAAGATTTGTGGGCTCATGAAATCCCCAACAAGCATATCTTCCTCATCAATGACTTCTCCTTTGTTGACTTGAACTATCGGATTGGTTTGCTCATTAGCCATGTGTACTTGCTGGTTTTGGTCTTTTTGTTGTGTTGCTCTTGCTTCTCTTTGTCTACTATGAAAGGTGCGATCAATTTTTGTTGTGCTGCTCTTGCTTCCCTTTGAACGTCAAACGAAATTTGTATACAAGATCTGAAAGAAAAATAATAGTAGTACTCATATAAACTAAAATAGAAGGAACTACATAACTAAAAGTTGAACTTAGTGTCGAGATAAACAAAATCAAACTAAAACTCAGTCCCCAGCAACGGGGCTAAAAATTTGTTCATGAAAATATATTTCGAATTAAAACCACCGCAAACGTATGGTTCGTTAACAAGTAATAAAATAGAAGGGAATCCAAGTATTGTCCAACAGAGATTGATTTAGTTCAATTTTAATTATTTCGACCTTAACCGAATCAAGAATAATGTGATGTATTTGTTTGGACAAAACTATGACTAAATAATCTTATTTATCCAATTATTAGTAAAATAACTAAACTAAATGCAAATAATTCTAAATGCAAATTGATGTGTTTAATAAATGACAAACGTACTAGGATCAAGAATTCTCATTTAACAATCTATTTTAACCTTAGTTTTACACTTTGACAACACGATTAAATTTTGACGAATCAATTTCCTATTTTATTGAACAATTTCTCTCGAGTAATATTAAGTCTACTCTCATATATTATCCGAATATATTTCTATGACGGATGCAAACTTAAAAGAGTGCATGAATTTTTATGAACACTTAAAAATTCACATAAAGTATAACGGTATATTTCTATCTTTTATTGGACCCTATGACGATTTACACTATATCAAATCTATTTTCCTTCTTTCGAATAAATAAAATAAGCTGTCAAATTCACACAAGTACCATGCACAAAAATTGTGGAGAAAAAAAATCATATAAATCATTCAATATCCAAAAACGTGTTTTCAATTTCAAATATGTTATCGTAGTACAAATAAATCTTGCCTAACAATTTATGAAGAAGAAAACAAATAAATATTGAAGAATCGACATCACCCAAATAAAGTCTGAACTTTGAGTTTTGGAATCGATCTTCGTGTTTCTGATATGAATGTAAAATGCATAGTTTTTCCTCTTTATTTAATATGCTCGTCTGATTATTTTATGCCAAAATGTACTTATTAATCTCATATTTTGGTTTAGGTAGAAATTTGATGGATATAGCGTAATTTGGAAGAAATAAGTGGAAAAAGACCAAAATGAAAGAAAGCGAAAGTTCGAGGACTAAAGTGAAAATACTCAAAAGTAATGTTGNCTTTTAGGCGAAAAAGTTATGCATTGGTTTTCAGTCTGATATTGAGATCCATTTCTAACATGGAAAACGATGAAATTGGAAGATGATATCAGAATCAAAGTTGTAGTCCTTTGAGTTATCTTTCTAATGCATCTTGAATTACCTAAATCAGATATCGAGAGAGAAAGATATAACCAAAACACTGAAGGCTGTCCGGATGAAGATTTTAAAGTTATGCGGTTGCATAGCTTAAAATCAATGTGGTCGCATCCACTGCTCCAGGGAACTTCAGGACCTGTTATTAAATTGAATCTTTAGTGCTGGTTTGAGATTATTTGATAATTATGATTAATTGGAACGTTGGTTTCTGATTAACTAAAATTAAGGAGAAATATGAATTTATTCCAATGATGAATATTGTGAATGTTGATTGATTATTCTTTGTGGATTGATGAATGGTTATAAATCTCCAATGGTGGAAGTTGGCTTTAATCAAGACTCATTTTATTGATTTAATACAACTCGTTAATTTACATTGTTATTTGTTATAAAATTAATTTCATTATAAACAAAAACCCCCAATCATTATATTTGTCAGGGAGTGGTGTTAATTTATTTTTATTCTTCTTTAATTGTTTATTTTATTTTTGAAAAAGAAAATCATAATTTTCTATATTTTTAGATATTTTATTGTTTTTAGAAATTTTAGCATAGAATGTTATTTGTCTTTCTTAATCTGGCTTTCTCTTAATTTATTTTTTATTTGTTCTTTTTGTTTATGTCAGCAACTCGATCTTCTAATCAAAGTGATTTGCAGTATGATCCAGAAATTGAGAAAACTTTGCACAGGTTAAGGAGTAACATCCAAAAAAATCTTAAAGAAAGCAATCTCAATCCCAACAATCAATTTGCAAATGATTTTGAGTTTGAAAGAGAAGGAACCATAGCCGAAAATAGGACTTTGAAGGAGCTTGCAGCACCTACATTGAATCAACAACATTTATGCATAACTTTTCCTATTTTAGATGCTGCTACTACATTTGAGCTTAAATCTGGACTAATACACCTTTTGCCCACTTTTCATGGTCTTGCAGATGAAGATCCTCATAAACATCTGAAGGAGTTTTATGTGGTCTGCACGAGTATGAAACTCATGGAAATTATTGAAGAACAGATTAAGTTGAGAGCCTTTCTATTTTCTCTGAAGGATTCGGCTAAGGATTGGCTCTACTATCTACAATCGGGAAGCATTACCACATGGGATGGAATGAAAAGGTTGTTCTTGGAGAAATATTTTTCAACTTCGAGGACAGCAAATATTAGGAAGTAAATTTGTGGTGTCAGACAAGATCACAGTAAATCTCTACATGAGTATTGGGAGCAGTTCAAGAAATTGTGTGCAAGTTGTCCCCATCATCAGATTAGTGAGCAATTTCTCATCCAGTACTTCTATGAAGGTCTTCAACCCACAAATAGAAGCATGATTGACGCTGCAAGTGGAGGAGCTTTGGTTGATAAAACTCCCAGAGGGAGCGAAGAACTTAATTGCAAACATGGCAGCCAACTCTCAACGATTTGGCGCTAGATTTGATCTCCCTTCTAGACAAGTTAATGAGGTAAATGTCTCATCCATTGAACTACTCTTGTTCGCTAAATGGTCACACGTAATGTGCGCGAAGGTTTGCGAAATTTGTTCAGTAGTGAGACATCCAATTGATGCAAATGGGACATCCAACTGATGCATGTCCAACTCTTCAAGAAGAAGCACGGAACAAGTTAATGAAGCGGGTGGCTTCCCTGGACAACCACAAAGGAATTATGATCCTTTTTCGAAGACATACAACCCAGGATGGATGGATCATCCCAATCTTAGCTATGAAGTTCACAATCAAATCAACATATTGCTGAAAATCGCCCAAACTTTCAACAATATAGGCAGCCATACCCGCTTAGACAACAACAGGGCCAATCTTCTAACTCTAAAATGTCTTAGAAGATATTGCTAAATCTCTTGCAACTAACACTTTACAATTTCAACAGGAGATCAAGGCTAGCATTCAATGTTTGAAGAATCAAATGGGTCAAATGGCTAGCAAGATCGGTCAGCTGGAATCACAAAGTTCAGGAAATCTACCCTCTCAAACAGTGGTAAATCCAAGGGAGAACGCAAGTGCAATTATATTAAGGAATGACAAGGAAGTGAAATCCCCAGTAAATGAAGTTCCTACATCATCAGAACAAGACAAAGAGAAAGACATGGACATAACTGTGAAAAAGAGTAACCCAACAGAGGATGATGTACTAAAACGTAAGTTTTCTCCACTATCTGCTTATAAATCAGTAGCCCCATTCCCTCATACTTTGATAGAATCTAGGAAAAATGATCCAAATAGGGAGCTTTCTGAAACTTTTCGAAAATGTGAGGTGAACATTCCCCTGTTGGATGCCATTAAACAAATACCTCGTTATGCCAAATTTTTAAAAGAATTGTGTACTATTAAGAGAAAGCAGAAACTGAAGGGGTGTGAAAAGGTGAAAGTTGGAGAAAATGTATCTGCAGTCATTCAAATGAAACTTTCTACAAAATGCAAAGACCCAGGTATGTTTACTATCCCTTGCATGATAGGTAACACCGGATTTGAGAAAGCCATGTTAGACTTAGGAGCCTCTATAAATGTCATACCATATTCCATTTATACTTCTTTGAAACTTGCTCACTTAACTAAAAATGGTATGGTAATTCAATTAACTGATAGATCAAATGCATACCCAAAGGATGTGATTGAGGATGTCCTTGTATAAGTTAATGACTTGATTTTTCCTGCTGACTTTTATGTGCTTGATATGGAAAATGGTGATCAAACTAGCCCTATCTTGTTCAGAAGACCATTCTTAAAAAATCCAAAACTAAAATTGATGTGCATAGTGGTACATTGACCATGGAATTTGATTACATTTAATATCTATGATGCCATGAAATTTCCTGTTAATGATAATGATGTGTACTCTATCGATGTAATTGATGATCTAGCACATGATGTTTTTGAACTTGATGGGAATGATGAATTGGAGGTTGCTATTTGTAAGAGTATAGAGAAAGAGAGTGATGAATTAACTTTGAATCCTAGCTTGCAAGAAGCTGTTGATATGTTGAACACTCCTTCAAAGTCACAACAAACAGTAAGAGTTTATATGTTGATTTGCCTATTTCTAAATAAAAGACTCTACCTTCTGTTGTGCAGGCCCCAGTTCTGGATTTGAAACCTTTCACTACTCACCTTAAATATGTATTCCTTGGAGATGCTAAAATATTGCCAGTGATTATTTTCAACGAACTGACTACATTGCAAGAAGAAAAATTGGTGGAGGTCTTCAATGAGCATCGAACAGCCATTGGTTGGACAATCGCAGACATCAAGGGAATTAGTTCATCCACCTGCATGCATCGCATTTTGCTTGAAGAAGAAGAAAAGCCTTCCCATCAACCTCAACGAAGATTGAATCTACCCATGATGGATGTAGTGAAAAAATGAGGTCCTCGAGTTTTTGGAAGTTGGCATGATTTATCCTATCTCTGATAGTAGTTGGGTCAGTCCAGTTCAAGTGGTTCCTAAAAAGACGGGGATAACTGCGGTGAAGAATCATAACGATGAATTGGTCACCACCCGTGTTCAAAATGGGTAGAGGGTTTGTATAGACTATAGAAAATTAAATGCTGTAACCCGAAAAGATCACTGTCCTTTACCATTTATTGATCAAATGCTTGAAAGGTTAGCAGGTCATTCTTACTATTGTTTTCTTGATGGCTATTCAGGTTATTTCCAGATTGCAATTGCCCTAGAAGATCAAGAAAAGATAACCTTCACATGTCCATTTGGAACATTTGTATACCGACACATGCTCTATGGTCTTTGTAATGCTCCAACTACTTTTCAATGGTGTATGGTAAGCATATTTTTAGATTATGTTGAGCATATCATAGAGGTCTTTATGGATGATTTTACAGTCTATGGAGATTCATTTGATAACTATTTGCATAACCTTGAGTTAATCCTTAAAAGATACATGGAAACTAATCTTGTTTTGAATTCTGAAAAGAGTCACTTTATGGTAGAACAAGGTATAGTTCTAGGGCATGTTATCTCATCTAAGGGCATTGAAGTAGATAAAGCTAAAATTGACATTATTCAATCTCTACCTTACCCCGCTAGTGTGTGGGAAGTTCGCTCTTTTCTTGGACATGCAGGTTTTTATCGCAGGTTTATCAAGGATTTCTCCAAAATTGCTTTGCCCCTGTGCAAATTGTTACAAAAGAATGTGGCTTTTGAATTTGATGAGGCGTGCAAAATGGAATTCGATAAGTTGAAAGAACTGTTGACTTCTGTACCAATCATTCAACCCCATGACTGGAACTTTCCCTTAGAAATTATGTCTGATGTAAGCGACTTTGCGTGGACGCCATATTGGGTCAAAGGACTGGAAAAGTATCTCATGCCATCTATTATGCATCCAGAACTCTAATTGATGCCCCCCAGAGAAACTACACCACAACTGAAAAAGAACTCTTGGCTATTGTTTTCGCTTTAGAAAAATTCCGTCCTTATTTACTTGGTACTAAAGTCGTTATTTACTCTAATAATGTAGCTCTGCGTTACTTGATGACAAAGAAAGAGGCGAAACCAAGACTAATACGATGGATACTTCACCTGAGTGAATTCAACCTAGAGATCAAAGATAAAAATGGAACAGAAAATCGTGTTGCAGATCATATGAGTCGTTTAACTAACGTGGATGCCGAACTCCAATTGCGGGAAACCTTTTCTGATGAGCAATTATTTTCTGCAAGCACAACACTACCATGGTATGCGGACATTGAAAAATTTTTGGTTGTTAACACTCTACCTTTTGATTTGTGTAGGGCTCAAAGAGATAAGCTAAAGAGTGATGTAAAATATTATGTATGGGACGATCCATACTTGTGGAAGCATTATGCAGATCAAGTGATTAGAAGGTGTGTTCCTGAAAATGAGATTACTTCAATTCTCACATTCTATCACTCTTATGCTTGTGGAGAACATTTTGGAGCAAAAAGGACAGCAAGAAAAATGCTTCAATGTGGTTTCTATTTGCCATTCTTGTTTCGAGACGCCTACTCCTTTTGTAAGTCTTGTAAAAACTGTCAAAAAATAGGTAGTATATCTCAAAAGACTGAAATGCCACAAACTGCCATACTTGTTTGTGAAATCTTTGATGTTTGGGGAATTGATTTCATGGGACCATTTTCTATCTCTTTCGGTTTTACTTATATTTTGCTTGTTGTGGATTATGTTTCGAAATGGGTGGAAGCCAAAGCCACCAGG
>CAIGRB010077250.1:25036-45662 GCA_903798255.1 Fraxinus quadrangulata
GAGTTAATCCTTAAAAGATGCATGGAAACTAACCTTGTTTTGAATTCTGAAAAGTGTCACTTTATGGTAGAACAAGGTATAGTTCTAGGGCATGTTATCTCATCTAAGGGCATTGAAGTAGATAAAGCTAAAATTGACATTATTCAATCTCTACCTTACCCCGCTAGTGTGTGGGAAGTTCGCTCTTTTCTTGGACATGCAGGTTTTTATCGCAGGTTTATCAAGGATTTCTCCAAAATTGCTTTGCCCCTGTGCAAATTGTTACAAAAGAATGTGGCTTTTGAATTTGATGAGGCGTGCAAAATGGAATTCGATAAGTTGAAAGAACTGTTGACTTCTGTACCAATCATTCAACCCCATGACTGGAACTTTCCCTTAGAAATTATGTCTGATGTAAGCGACTTTGCGTGGACGCCATATTGGGTCAAAGGACTGGAAAAGTATCTCATGCCATCTATTATGCATCCAGAACTCTAATTGATGCCCCCCAGAGAAACTACACCACAACTGAAAAAGAACTCTTGGCTATTGTTTTCGCTTTAGAAAAATTCCGTCCTTATTTACTTGGTACTAAAGTCGTTATTTACTCTAATAATGTAGCTCTGCGTTACTTGATGACAAAGAAAGAGGCGAAACCAAGACTAATACGATGGATACTTCACCTGAGTGAATTCAACCTAGAGATCAAAGATAAAAATGGAACAGAAAATCGTGTTGCAGATCATATGAGTCGTTTAACTAACGTGGATGCCGAACTCCAATTGCGGGAAACCTTTTCTGATGAGCAATTATTTTCTGCAAGCACAACACTACCATGGTATGCGGACATTGAAAAATTTTTGGTTGTTAACACTCTACCTTTTGATTTGTGTAGGGCTCAAAGAGATAAGCTAAAGAGTGATGTAAAATATTATGTATGGGACGATCCATACTTGTGGAAGCATTATGCAGATCAAGTGATTAGAAGGTGTGTTCCTGAAAATGAGATTACTTCAATTCTCACATTCTATCACTCTTATGCTTGTGGAGAACATTTTGGAGCAAAAAGGACAGCAAGAAAAATGCTTCAATGTGGTTTCTATTTGCCATTCTTGTTTCGAGACGCCTACTCCTTTTGTAAGTCTTGTAAAAACTGTCAAAAAATAGGTAGTATATCTCAAAAGACTGAAATGCCACAAACTGCCATACTTGTTTGTGAAATCTTTGATGTTTGGGGAATTGATTTCATGGGACCATTTTCTATCTCTTTCGGTTTTACTTATATTTTGCTTGTTGTGGATTATGTTTCGAAATGGGTGGAAGCCAAAGCCACCAGGACTGATGATTCTAAAGTTGTTGTAGATTTTATCAACTCTAATATATTCTCCAGGTTTGGGATTCCGAGAGCTCTCATTAGTGATCGTGGAACTCATTTTTGTAATCAAACTGTGGAAGCTCTGTTGAGGAAATATCATGTCACCCACAAGATGTCAACTGCATATCATCCACAAACTAATGGTCGGGCAGAGGTGTCAAATCGGGAAGTCAAATCCATCATTGAGAAAACGGTTTGTCCGAATAGAAAAGATTGGAGCTTGCGCTTGGATGAGGCTTTATGGGCATACAGAACTGCATACAAGACACTCATCGGTATGTCACCCTACCGGTTAGTGTTTGGGAAACCATGTCACCTCCCAGTGGAGTTAGAACACAAAGCTTACTGGGCCGTCAAGAGTTTCAACATGAAGATGGATGAGAGTAGAGAACATAGAAAGTTGCAACTTCAAGAGCTAGAGGAAATTCGCAATGATGCCTATGAGAGTGCAAGAATTTACAAGGAGAAGACGGAGGCTTTACATGACAAGATGATTTCTAGGAAGGAATTTGAAGTTGGTCAAAAAGTCCTTCTATACCAATCGCGACTTCGTCTGTTTCTAGGTAAATTGTATTCCCGTTAGATTGGACCTTTTGTTATTACTAATGTATTTCCTCATAGTGCAGTAGAAGTTCAGAGTCTGAAAATCTCAAAGGTATTCATGGTTAATGGTCATAGGCTCAAACCTTTCTATGAAGGTCTTCAGGTGGAGGATGTGACACAATTGGATTTCAAAGATCCATTCAATGCCGAGTGAGGGAAAAAGCAATAAGTCGAGCCAAAGAAGATAACAAAGGCGCTGCTTGGGAGACAATCCAAGGGGAGTTCGATCATTTATCTTTTTATTTTTGTTTTATTTTTATTTTTTGCATTCCTTTGTTATTTTTATCATTTTCTTTGCATTATACCTTAAATTGGGGACAATGTAAGTTTTTAAGTGTGGGGGAGGGAATTTCTATTTAGATTTAAATTGAGTTTAATTTTTGAAGATTTTTGCATGATTTTTCAAGAAGAGAAGTTGAGGTTAAATGATTTTTTGTTTGTGTATCTATAGGCAAGAATTAATTAGGTTTTTGAAGAACTCATAACATGATTGAATGAATAATCATCCAACTTAGAATTGATTAGTCAGTCATTTTCTCTGAGGATGGTAGTAACTAAATATTGTAGACAAAAAATCGGTGAGATTTTAAGCCTTTAGACTGACATATCCATAACAGTCTCATTATTTTTTCATATGTGATATTCTTTCATGATTTTGTTTATCTAGAACTTGCCTTGATTCTCTTCAAGATCACAATGACACATGCATGTACGAACAATACGACTAAGGTCCCAATAAACTCGATTTTGGAGGGGCCATCTCCGTTGAATTTATTACACAACTAATTGAGCTTAATTGTGCAATACTAATACCTTGATGGTTAGGGCTTAGTTCAATCCACCACAAGGTTACTTCAACACCACAAATCTCAATCAACAATACCACTAAGGTTGCCTATGATTACAAAAAGGATTTGTTCCATAAAGGGAAGGTGGAGGTGTGACTCATAAAGAGAGAAGAAAGGAAACATACGGCTGCCTAAAAACTACTCACGAAGAACAAAGGGAGAAAGACACAGCTATTGCTTTTGATTTCTCTTAATTGCCACACTCAAACAGTTCACAAAGAAAGGGGAGATATATATATAGGAAACCGATTAGATAGGTCAATCACACCAATGGGTTAAGCCCAAAATTTGGTCCAACACTCCACAACTTAGTGGAACATCACTACTGAATGGGCCATGAGCAACATTAATTAAAATGTTGCTTCAAATGGCCCGGTTAAGTTTTGGTCTAGCTTTTGGTTTGTGTCCCAACTTGTGGTGTTAAATTCAATTCTTGACCAAAGACTATGAATAAAACTCAAATTGTTAAACATCGTCCCTTCGAGATTTATTGGGTAACAACCAAAACCCAATATATCTCCACATTGATACTTAATAAACCTACAAGTTAAAAATTTAAAATTAATACTTGCCTAATCTAGGCATCCAAAATAAATTGGAAGTCACGGACCTTAGCAGTGTCTCACACCCGAAATATATACCATACATGCTAAGTGTACTCACTATGGGCTAGGGTCAAACTCCAGTAAAATAAAAAATACATAATGATCAATCAAGGGCACATAATAGCACACAGTTATACACATGCGATGAAAACACACCATATGATTATACACATAGATCTTTTCAACATTATTAGCACATAGGAAAACAAAAATAAACACCAAGTTAATCAAATAAATGTTCAACATATGCAATCAATGCATAAATTACGTCAAGAAAAGAAATCATCACAATTACCCTACCCTATTCCATGTAGCTCGTATATAGATAACATATCTCTCCTTTTGTCACCAACAATGCTCACTAGATTACCCACTCTTCATGCCTAACTGGTAAACCACTAAAAATCTTAAGTCAATGGGATGTTCCTCCATCGTTATCTCACCCTCTCTCAAACTAGGTAGATAATGAATTTCCACCTAATAGGGGCGACATGAGTGACGATCTCCTACTCCACCAATCAGGATTCTAACACTATATGATTCCGAAATTTTAAATCATCCGATCTTTCATGATCTAGATGTCAATCTTACACACCCCACACATTACCAATGCACCTTCAAGCATCTATCTCTATATTAAAAGTTGGCCCACTTACTACAAATGCACCTACTAGATTGAAAACACACCAAGTGTCAAACCTCACAATAGCTATCTCAACTACTATGCATACAACATGTTTCACATAGTAACACGATTACTCTTAAATTCATGCAAATGTACATACCAAACATAATGAAATATAAATTAAACAATGCACCAGAATCAAGCAATCATCCATTCACACACAAATGTGATTTCACACACAAATGCGAATACAGTAGTAACCACAAGAGAGTTTATTGTCAATAAACCCCACTCAGGTCATAATTAGACCTAATGGCGACATTCGTCTTATCTCTCTCTTTTTCTTTCTGTATAATATTCTTTTTAATACAATCTCTTATAAAGTATCCAGATTTACTACAGTTGTAACATTTTCTTACCTTTCGCTTACAACTTAGAT
This sequence comes from Fraxinus quadrangulata, assembly GCA_903798255.1. Taxonomy (NCBI): domain Eukaryota; kingdom Viridiplantae; phylum Streptophyta; class Magnoliopsida; order Lamiales; family Oleaceae; genus Fraxinus; species Fraxinus quadrangulata. The sequence continues at coordinate 29,511 of CAIGRB010077250.1, forward strand.
CTATCACAATTTCTAGCCTTCTTTTTACCATCCTCATCACTTGAGTCAACACTATCTTGATTTTCTCCCAACCATGTCAAAGCTAGGGTCTACCTCTCATCGTGTGAACCTCACCACTACTTTTCCTTTGTTTTTCAGCCCTCAACTCCATATCCTTATAGTGTTTCTCCCATACTTAATAGCATTTTTCACATCTTTATAAGGATGGGGAATATCATTCAACAAAATAACAACTTTTTATTATTCAGACATTTTTTCACCACAATTAGTAATATCTTGAACCAATTTGTTAAAAACATCCAATAAGTTATTCAAATCATTGGAGAAGTCAATTTTGAAATTGAAAAAAATTTCAAAAAAAAAAAAATTGGAGTTGATTTTAACAAATAAAGATCCTTCAAATTTTTCCAAATATTTTGTGTAGAATCATGTTTACAAATTTTTCTCAAATGACATAAAAAATGTGTAAAATAATAGAAGTATAAACCAATTCATCTTGTTCATTTTTCTCATCTTCAATTAAAGTTGAAGAAAATATGTCATCAATAGCTTTAGAAACTTTTTTGAATAAGAATGTCTTTTATCTTTTGTTGTCAAATCGAAAAAATACAATGACTATTAAAAATACCCAACTCAAAACGTGCTGTCATTTTTTCCCAAAGTGCACAAAACACGGAATGCAATAAAACAACCATCACAAGTAAAGTAGAGGCACAAATTATACTGGAATAGTCAATTAGACTTTCCTAAGGTCATATGTAATCCTAATAGCAAAAATATGGCAACGATATCAACAAAATATCTAAAACGCAGTATATTAAGCTCACACAGAATTTAATTTATCAAATTCACAAAGAACTCTTGGCGCGATTAGCAAATAATATCCCCAAATCTAGCAACGGCAATAGTTACCCTCATACAGTAATCTCAAAGCTAATGGCCACCTCACATGATAACCTTTAATGTGAAAAGTATATGGCTACCCTAAATGATAGCCTTAACTGCAATATAAAAAAGGAAAGAACAAGATACTGAGTGGACCAATTTGTCTGTCCATAAATAAATGAGAAATACGAACTTTTACAACTTTAGGGCCACCATTGTTTATCCTAAAACTTTTAGCAATTGCAGCAACACAACAACAGTCGGCAACTGAACGACAGAGGGCAAAATTGTCCAAAATCAGTGTATTGCCCGAAACAGAAAACTAATATGACCAACATGTCCGCATTATAGCTGGAGAACACTGTCTTAAGGGATTGTCACCAGAATCCACGCACCACTACGCACCGTCACCATCACCGACTCTAAGCATAGGCTTCACGCACCACACAAGTCTTTCAGGGAGCTTATCCTCGTTGTCTAAAATAAGTATATGGTATTCCTTCACTCAGACGATGTCTGGTTCTGACGAAAAAATGACATTGCAGATTCAATTTAGAGATTTTCAACATGTTCTTTGCTATTTTTCTGCAATAGTTCGTTTTTCTTCTTCTTTTTGCCGATTTCCATACCAAACAAAGCTATACCAAATGTTGAATTTATTATACCACAAATGAAGCTTTCCCATACAAAATCGACACTTTGATGGTCAAAGCTCAATTTAATCCACCACAAGATTACTCCAATACTACAAAGCTCAACCAACAATACCACTATGGTTGCTCAATAATCCACAAAGGATTTGTCCCACAAAGGAAGGTCAATGGGGCATTCACCAAAAAAGAAAAAAAAAATAGAGAACACATGTCTGCCTAAAAACTGCTCACAAAGAACGAAGGGATAAAGATACAACTGTTGCTTTTTTATATCTCTTAATTGCCACTTAAATAATTCACAAAGAAAGGTGAGATACACACACACACACACACATATGTATATATAGGTAAACAATTAGTAAGGTCAACCACACAAATGGGCCAAGCCCAAAATTTGGTCCAACACTCCACAACTTAATGGGCCATCACTACCGAATGGGCCATGAGCAACATTAATTAAAATGTTGCTTCAAATGGCCCGGTTAAGTTTTGGGCTGATCTTTTGGTTTAGTTCCCAACTTGTGGTGTTAATTCAATCATTGGTTGAAGTCTATTAACAAAACTGAAAAACGTCAATCATGATCATCCCGGGGTTTATTGGGTATCAACAAAGATCCAACAACCTCGTATGAAGATATTACATCAAAAGAATTACTTTAGAGAAAATGGTATCACAGTGGGAGAGGTGGCCAACCATTTCAAAAGAGGTTCCCAACAACCTCGGAAAGGTATGGTGATGCGAGGTGGGGTGGGGTGGGTGTTGCATGGTCTTTTGCTTCGTCTTCACTTAGCTTGCTACAACATGGCATGTCTCGTATGATGAGAAGATGTCAACCAACCTGTCAAATTTTTTCTGGCAAGGTGGTTTAATTCTATTCTCAATCTTGGTCAAAATTTTTAACAATCAAATATTATTATTTTACCTAACAAGATGAGACCAAACTGTGGAAAAGAATAGCAACATATCAAACTTTAGGTTGCAAAATTCAAAGAAATTTAAATTTTCTCAACATGTGCTGGAAAATTGTGATTTTTAATCACGTTGTTCATGAATTTCAATGAGACTGTTGACAAACATGTAAATTATTAGTAAACTTTGTATAATGCTGTTACCTCGTGACAACTTCACTTCATGAAATTAGATTTACACATCATCAGGTAGAAATTTTAAATTCTTTTCAACATTGTGAGTAACTATCAAATATTATTCAAATCCCAACTCAAATGTCGCAAACTAAGTATTGACCAAATGAGGGAGCTGAATCTTATCAAACTATATGTAACGTTCAACTATATAAACCCCTTCGGGGCCCAAGTTTTATTTGAATTTTACCCATATATTATTCGTCCAACAATATGCGCAAGACTTTATCGTCATATAACCTAATACGGCCTGAAATGTAATTATTAATATGTTCATCATCAAAATAAATAAAATCTTAAATTAGAGGCACCTACATATTCCACGTTAACCTAAACAATATGCTTCCATATTTTTCAGTATTCCCCATTTATAGGAGAAGATAAAATATTCAAATGAATGAATTAGCCACGGTTTGGTAAATCTATAAATTATTCGTAAAGAGGAATATTAAAAGAAATATTAGTGCGATTTTCGAAATATACAAGTAATAAATAAATAGTAACTATGAATATTTTATTAAAATATATGTTCTCCCATTTACCTAAAAACATATAATATATAGTCATTTTCTTATCGGTTAATTAATATGGTAGTCCTTTTCTTTTGCAACTTGTGGTTAATGCTTGGCACAATTCAAACAAGCTTCAACTTAATTTATCCTTGCTGCTAAGATTAGGTGTAACACCCAAATTAAACTGAAGATTTGGCTGTGTTTTCTTAATCTTTTGTATAATTCTTTTCCATTGGCTTTAAACTGCGGTTTTTCTTTTTCTGATTCACATTATTAATGTAACTAGTTTATGGCTTGGGTGAAATTTTTGAGAGCCTATGTGTCAGGTTATGTCGTTGGCAGCCAAGCAAAAATAGGAAATGAAGATATATAACGTCTTTGAATTTGGGAATGTTTGGTATATTGTATTGATTAAAATTATGTTAGATAGTTAAAATTTTTGTCTAATGTCCACCATCTAATTTACGTACCAACATGTCATATATATACTCGTGAAGGTGTTGCTTATCAAAACAAATTATGACAAACTTTTTGTCCTTTGCAATTTAGTCCCTTTTTTATTTTGCTATAGATAAAAATTTTAGTAGATTTTAAAAATAGTGGATAAGACACGTGATTGAAAAATTGATAAAAGTTATGAATTTCATAAAGTATGTTATTAAAATTAATTATTGATTTTGACTTAAATTTTTATTCATTTTTTTTTTAACTAAACGACGGTACGATACATAGGTATTTTTGAATTTTTTCTAATATCTTGTTCACGTTAAGGTTTAGTGTATATATATATATATGTCGTAACCCTATTATTTCCCTATAGCGAAAATTATAAGCGTTTTGCTTCCGAGAATGTAGGTCTGCTGTTTAACGATATAAATCCGTGTGTTTTCTTCTTACTCTCTCTTTGTTGATTCCCTATTCTAAATCATTATTGTCTCACGACATTATTAATTGAAAGATTGGTTGCTAGACATTCTTGATACGTGAAGTGATCGCATTGGTTGGACCTTGTGACTCGAAGTGGACACCGCACTGATTTGTTTAAATGCAAGATATTTCTTGGGTACAACGTAACATTATTAATTGATTAATATTTAAATCCGAAATTTACGGGGGAATCAAATTCACATACTATCGATAATATCTTTGGATAGAATAGACAACTTTAAAAGGACAATATGTTTTGTTTTCTAGCGGCTGCGCAATAGAATCCTGCCGGCCCAACATGCTGGTCCAAGGGACTGCTTTATATGTTTGTTTTTGATGGAACCACTTGTCAATGTTTAATTACCATTCATATTTGAATACATTAAGCTGTTGGTACAGGGGATTATTTTGTAAACATATTTACGGGCAGGATTATACTATAAATACATAATTCATAACATAATCATTTACATAAAGGATAAGTGGACGCTTGGGCGATAGGGAGCGCCACTTGCCCTTTATGTGAACCATTGTGTGAAAAATTATATATCCATAGCATGATCATTTATGGATATTGTACCGATTGTACATTTATTGTTGGACTTCTTTTTATTTATTTTTTGTCAACACTCAATTAATCAATTTCTTACTTTAAGTAGTCATCAATGTCCATAACAAGGTCCCCTATTAAATAGTTAGAACCCACTATTTTAATTGGTACACAAATATGAATAGATAATACATATATTAATTAAACAGTTACAAGGAACATGGAATTACATATAATGAGAGTACTAGAAATTTTCTCCAAGGCACATGACATAAGTGAGTTAAATTCGCACATAGTCTTCGCAGCTTTAAATGTTAGCAAACGGCCAAAGCAAATAATATGAGTATCACATTCAAACAAATATTTGTAGTATAAAAGTCAATTAAATATTAGACCAAAAAAACACGTGGGTTGAACTCACAAGTCTTTGCGGCTCAACATCCTTACACGAGCAAAGGAAATAGTACTTGATTATATGTTGATAATACTCACACAAGTTGTTACGTTGAAATTTCGTAAGCGTACGAGTTTGTTGTACAAATAATAATCTTGATGAGAGAGTTGTCATTCCACATGGAATAAAGCCTAATTCTAGTGTATTTGATATAATTAAATTCGTGATTGCAACAAAATATTATTCATTTGTATCTAACTACGTTTTGTAATTACGAAAGTAATAAAAATTGCTTTTAATTCAAATGTGATGAAAGTATTGGATTTCTGACTCCACTAATTAATTCTTAATTCCAATCATCAACTTGTGATAATTAATTCAATTTATACAATTGTGAAGATCGATAACTCCATTTTTATTTGTTATTCTTCTCCAAAATATTATAAACATATGTTTATCACAAGACGACCTTTTTCCTAGTCCGAAATCGTATGACTAACATGCATTGACGTTTAGTGATCGTTTGATTTCCTGCAAGTGAATGAGATCGTGAATAAGTAATATAATGATATGTAGAGTGTCGAACCCACGAAAACTATGTATTATCAAGTTAAAGCTACTAATACCCTTAATCGAATATCAAGATTTAATTTTAACTAATTAATATCTAATTTAGCAACTAATTCAAAAACTAAGTAAAGACTTATCAAATTCGTGATATGCATTATTAAGATGTAGAATCCTCGCTTGTTAATCCGTTTTCAATTCAATAACTTAGAATGATGATTTGAAATCATGTTTGTTGGTCAATATTCATATTTTAATTAAATGCTTCTCTCGATAGCAATTAAATCAATTCCCCTCATGCGACCTTCTTATCACTCGATGAAAAATATGAACATGATAAATGTATTAATGAACTAGAACATCCTTATCAACTATGTAAAGCATAGAGGTATATCTCAATCATCTATCGAATATCACAATGTTTATTCATATAACAGTAAAATTCACACACAATTCAATTATTGGCCAAATAATTGAAAAGACGATAAAAACAATAATAAACATCCAGACACTCAATCAAATTAATATCATTCTATTTATTCAAATAAAAAAAGTTATAACAAGGGTTCATCACATCCTATCAATGTTTAGTTTAGCCTAGTATGTTGAAATTACAAAAAATCATGTTTAAGTGAAAAGACATAACTCGGATTCTTGATAAATTGAGAAGATGAAGATGAATATTGAAATCTTGAATCTCTTCAATGATTTCTTGACGAATCTCCAGTTGCACCTTCTATCTCTTTTTGCCCAAAAATCAAGTTTGATCTTAATTGAATAAATTCTTACAATCCCTCTTTTAATTTCTCACAAAACTATTGATTTGTGAATATGAGAGCTCCCCATATGTATTCTGCTGTTATGTATTCGTAGGAGTCGAAAATTGGTTGAAAATCACGTCCAAACTGGTTTCCAAAAGAGTTCTAACCGAATAAGGAAAGTTATCTTCGCGCACGAATTTTTTTGTCTCTGCATAGCAGTCAGTATTTTAGCCATAAAGTTCTCTTCCAATATCAGATTGAGGAGATTCAAAGTTCTTTGTAAAGCTAGCTCAAAGGGTTACAACTTCTCTAAAAATATAATTTTTCCAATTCGGACGTTTACTATACCAAATATCAATTTCAATGTTCGACTAAAAATCTGAAATATAACTTGTGTGATTGGAAATTGATTTTGATCATATTCCATTCATTTTTGAGTTCTAATTCCATCCAATTGTCTCCTAACAATCTTCAAATTATCTTCTTGTGGTCCGAATCAACTATTGAATTTACAATTTGATCCTTAAACTTTGGATTTTGCCATTTTTACCAATTTTCGCTTCTTTTTTTCGATTTCTCATTCAACCCTTGAGTTTTACATATATAATATAAAATACAATAATTTAGTATATATTTTATCGAAAGAACTATCAAATGTCATTATTTTAGGTCCTAATAAGTGTAAAAATTACACTTATCATTAAGAATTATCACACACAATCCCACATCATAAATACTATTTCTAATATTTATTATTCGTGTGTTGCATGAACAATATTCTATCTACTGTGAGTTTTTCAACACTACGAATAAGCAACTTATTGTCCTAATGATGAGCAAGTTGGATGAATTTAGTTTAGCATATTAATGTAAGAATTACACAGAAAATAAAAGAAATTCATCACCCGAATCATTAAAGTATGAAAAAATATGAAAATCTTCAAGTAAAGCCTTCAAATCTGGATCCAAGCGATGAATTCTTGATGAAATTTGATCCATTATCATTCCGAACTTCCAAACCAAAATTATTTAGGCTTCCTTTATGAACCAAACTTTCAAATCACATGGAATTTGAGTCACAACCTAACAAACTCTTCATTTACACAAATTCCATAGTAATGAACTGAGTTTTCACTCTTCAAGTCATTGTACATCTCTTCAATCATGCCCCTTCTGGTCACCACATACCCTTTTCTGACATACTCAGCAACTGTGAACAAAATTCAAACCCTACTTACTAGCAGAACTACCTTACACGCCAAACCTGCTTAAATAATTTGATTCACTACTAATTCCAGCCAAGTTACCAAACTTGATCGAATCACCACCAGCAACAAGATCACAACTAGCTCCACCAGAGCTATTAGAAGATTCTCCAATATCATTGCTCGAATCACCACGAGCAATCTGATCATAACCAACTCTACTTGAGTTGCCATTTATCAAACCATAAGCTGTAGTTGCTTCCACAATGACTGGCGAACCTTCCAAACATAATTCGGGCACTCTTGCTAACTTTCAAAGCTCCATATTACTCAATCTTTTGAAAAGTGTAATCCGTATCAAAAGTTCAATTCTCATCAGGATTGGAGTCACCTTCAGAAATCACCAAAAGATTTCCATCGCTACAGGCTTCTTCAACAAGATTGGCAACAGCGAAATTTCTTGTTGTCCCTTCTTTTCTATAGTAGAGAACTTATTCCCATTCCACCACTTATAACAATCATTCTTTATGTACCCCTTGTTGTTGTAATACCAATAGACTTTTATCACTGTTGCTATGCTTGACTCTGTCCCTTCCTCGGCCATCTGTCTTCCTCTCATGAATAACAAGATCCTCTGGTTGGGCTTCAGATCCATGACCAGATGCTTTATCGTCTATTTAGAATAAAATGCATAATATACCTCGTCAATAGTGAGAGTATCCGAAATATAAAAAATATTATATCTAAAAGTCACATATGAAGGTGGCAACAAACATAACAATATTAACCCTAAATCCTCATTATACTTGACTTCCAATGTCTTCAAATCAATAACGATTTTCTTAAACATCGATAGATGATCTTTCAAAGATCTACTTTCTATCTAGCGATGAGAATACAAGCGATGCTTCAATTGTAAATTATTGGTCAAGCTCTTTGTCATACAAAGTTGCTCCAATTTCAACAACAATTCAGAGGCACTTTTCTCCTTTACCACATTCCTAAGAATTTCATTAGAAAAATGAAGATGTATCTATGACAGGAATTTCTGATATTTGCCGTACTTCTCCTCCGTAGTCGTTATTGTGGGCATTCTATCAATCCTCAATAAAGTATCGCCCAAGTTCAATTGAGTAAAAATTGCTCGCATCTTAATCTGCTACAAAGAAAATCTACTGTTGCAATTCAAACGTGGAATATCAAATTTCATAATTGATATCCCTGAATAATTGACCTTAATCAAACATTACTTTAATAACCAATTTGGACCTCTTAAGAAATCGCCAAAAAATCTTAGTTTTGATACCAATTTATTCAAAATCGGGCCAAACAATAAAAATAGAAAATAAAAGCAATATAAAAAATAATGAATCATACAACAACACAAGATTTATGTGAAAGAAGATGAGAATTTCGATATACCATTAAATTAATATTATTTTACAAGATTTGATACTCTTAATCTAAATCTAAACAATTATCTCAAATTTCTAACATATACAATAATAATCTTATTGTTACTTGAGCCTATGAAGAGCCTGCTGCTCGTTTAGTATATATAGGAGCCCAATCTTGAACCTTTGAATGAAGTAGAAAACAAGAATCGCGGTTAAAATCGAATTACTCCTAAACAGGTGACATCCCGACGCTATGGATCTGGTGCCCCCAATGTTGGGCTTGTGTCCCAACGCTAGCCTGCTGCTTAAAAAACTTCCAAATGCATTTTTTTTTCATTCGAAAGTTCTTTTGCCAATCAAAATCCCAATCGTTGATGAAATTTGATTCCTTATCAGTCCAGACTTCAAAATCAAAATTATCTAGGTTTCCTCCATGAACCAAACTTCCAAATCACATGAAATTTGAGTTAAACCTAACAATTGTTATATTATATTTCTTGATCATAACCTGATTTGTTGGTTGTTTATAAAGAAAAGAAGAGTGTATCGGTCTTCTATTGAGGATAAATATAAGGTCATTGCATCGACTACATATAAGTCCTTCGGGTTTTAAACATAGAAAACCTATCAACTCTACCCAAACTATCTAATGTAGTAATTTTATTACCACATATCTTTGCTCTAATATGTCATTCCAAGATTAAGCATATTGGTGTTAATGTTCATTTTATTCGAAATAAGGTTAAATCAACGACATTTCATGTCTGGTACCTTGCTCCTTCTAGGTAGATTTACTAACCAAATCGTTAGCTACTTCTTAATTTCAACTATTACTCTCCAACATTAGTGTTACTAATAGATTTGGGAGCAAGTGTTTTAAAAATGGGCTTTTGTAGAAAAGAAGATGGCAAGCACAAGTGGTTCATTTGTTCCAATTTTTTTATGGGTAAAACTATGATTTTTGGTGTGTGAGAATGAAAACCTCATTTTTTGCGATGGATCTATAGGATATGGTCGAAAATGGCTTGGAGGAACCTGAAAATGAAGAAGGATTATCGAATATCAAGAAAAAGAAACTCAAAAAATATAGACAAAGAGATGCAAATGCTCTTTCAGTGCTATATAGAGTTGTTACTGATTCAATTTTTTCAAGAATAATGATGGCAAACAAAGTCAATGAAGTTTGAGAAATCCTAAGAAAAGAGTATCAAGGATATTTGAAGGGAATTCGAAAATATGAAGATGAATGACAATTAAATGTTAAAGAATTTTTCATAGATTCAATGAACTTGTAAATCAAATGAAGTCATATGGTAAGACGGCTTCAAATGAAGACATGTTGGAAAAATTCTGATTAGTATGCCCTTAAAAATTGATCCTCTTGTAACTGTGATTGAAGAAACAAAGGATTTAGAGAAGTTGGAGGTTGAAGAATTGATGGGGTCTTTGGAAACAATTCAGTAAAGATGAAATCGACGCTCTAAAAGGTCAATTGAGAGTGAGTTTCAATCTTACCTTAATGTTGATTCCAAGAATGTTGACACACGAAAACATGGTGGTGAATACATGAATAGAGGTGGAAGAACTAGTAGAGGAAGGAGTCCAAGAGGTTGAGGAAAAAGCATTTTGAAAGGAGTTTCAATGAAGGCTATTCATCACAAAAGTGTAAAATTTGCAAGAGAAGCAATCATGATGAAAACGATTGTTGGTTCAAAGGGAAACCACAATGTCACAATTGTAAAAAGTTTGGGCATTTTGAAAAAATATTGTATAGTGAAGAATACCCAACAAGCAACTTGTGCAGCCGAGAAAGAAGGTGAATCAAGCATGTTTTATACTTCTTTTAGTGCAAAGGAATACAAAAAAGATTCATGCTTCTCAAGTTCAAATTGTTCCAATCATCAAGAGGAGTATGTTGAACAACCTCAAGGTTTTATTGCAAATGGAGAAGAAGATAAAGTGTACAAGCTAAAAAAGGCTTCATACGAGCTCAAACAAACACTGAGGGCATGGAATAGTCAAATTGATGGCTATTTTCAACAACGTGGATTTCTCAAAAGCAAAAGTGAGCCAACCTTGTACGTAAAACATCAAGGTAATACCGATATACTTTTTGTTCATTATATGTTGATGATTTGGTGTTTACCAGAAATAATGCAAACATAATTGAAGAATTTAAAGTTGACACGATTAAGAGAGATGAAAAGAATGATTTGGGGCATAAGGAGAAAAAAAGGTAGATGAAACTCTTTATAGAAGCTTGATTGGAAATTTACTTTATCTTATCGCTACAAAATTGGATGTCATGTTTGCCGCAAGTTTACTTTCAAGGTTCATAAATAGTCCAAACCGTAAGAATTTTGGTGTTGGAAAAAGAATTTTGAGATACATAATGGGAGCAATAAATTTTGGGATCAAATTTGAGTCGAAGTTGGAAGAAAAGCTAAAAGGCTTTTGTGATAGTGTTTAAGAGGTTGTATTGATGACATGAAGAGCACCTCCGATTATGCATTTTCTCTTGGTTCGGGAGTATTTTCATAGCTATTCATGAAGCAACAAACAGTTGCTCAATCCTCGGTTGAAGCTGAACAACACAAGTCATTTGGCTATAAAGAATTTTAGAAGACATTGGGAAGAAACAAGGCGAAGCCACACCACTGTTTCGTGACAACAAATCAGCTATTGCTATGTCAAAGAATTTAGTTTTTCATAGTTGAACAAGACACGTTACAATCAAGTACCACTTCATTCGAGATGAAATTGAAGATGGAGAAGTTGAGAGACTTCCAATATCAAGATTTCAACAATTAAGAGAAGCACTTGAAATTGAAAAAAAAAAAAAAAAAAACATTGAGAGGGAGAACGTTAATGTGTAATGTGATTTTAGTAGAAAAGTCTAAAAAATTGTAAGACAAGTGAGGGCTAAAAATGTAATTTGCTGTATGTTTTTAAGTTTTTATAAGCTGCAAATGTGCCCTAAAATGCAAATGTGCCCTAAAATGTATATATGAAAAAACAGTGCTAAGAAAGAAATCTTGTGATGAAATTTCAAGTCTCCCTCGTTTTCCCATGTTTCCCCTTGTTTTTCAATAGCAAGTAATCTGTTGCAATAATCTCTCCAACTGTCATACGGCCATGTTTTCGTTCCACTAAAATTTAGTAGTTTCATGCATGTGAAACTACTGTTGAAATGAATTGCTCTTGATTAATAAGCATGAAATTAGTGCAATTTTACTAAAAACTGTAATCTCAGCCAACATTATTACATAATAGTATTATGTTCGTACTTTTTTTATTGGGCGGTCAATAATCTTATCTCATATTTAGACATTCTTTATGTTCTATAAGTTATTCAACATTTAATGCAAATCGAAGCATTGGGTTGTTTTATTTTATTTTATTTTTTTTATATACAAGTATCTCAACTTCGTCAGACTAAATTCTGGACCTCCAAAATCCTTGTCCCTAGAACCTTGGAGAAGGTAAATCGCGAGATATGCCTCAACTGGTTCCCATGTTCCCCTCACCAACTGCACACTTCTGCGCATAAAGGATCATCCTCCAAAGTGATTGCTCAACTAAGAAAATATATCCATATAATTATGGCAGAATATAATACAACAATTGTAAAAAAACACAGAATTGATTCAAATAATATATGCAATAGTATTTCACCTAAGATTAGTGATCTAGTAGAATAGAAATTGTGCACGGTATGTATGTGTCTTAAAATAATTCATGTGTTTCGAACGCAATTACCATTACAGTTTCGTAAATGATAATGAGTTGTTTAGCAAACGAAATGAATTGAAATGAATGTACACTATTAAAAAATAAATAAATAGTTGTTTATTTTATATATATTATATACGTATGGTGCAATTATAAATTCAAGCTTGTGGAATTGATGGCCGACTATTATGCTATTTGACAAAAGAAAATTTAAAAATTTAATAAAAGTAACATGATTGCTATTGCATCTCTCATACAAATGAATAAACAAAATCTCAAACTAATACCCCAGCATGCACATTGAATTAAAAAAAAAAACAAATGAAATTACAAATCTCACCCTTGTACTTCTCTAAATTACTAATTCACCCCAACTTTTAAGCAGGTGCATCTTTTAATCTAATATAAAGTAATTAAACACAAGTTTAAGCCCAAAAATTAATTAACCGTAAGCCTTGAATAACACAAACTTGGATGTGGAGATACCGGAGATAACGGCGGCACATCAAATATACCCTTCATATCGCCATAATCCCAAACCGCCGTCCAACTTGATGGCGTTAGTGGTACAGCCGGGGAGGCTCCAATTTTAGCTTCCTCAACTTCTTCTCTCTTTACCACCTTTGTTTTTCTCTCTAGACTTTCCTCTTCTATCACTCTTTTCCGGTTAGTATTTTCCGGCAGCGAAGGGTTGCAGTTGGTAATTTCAAGTGGGAAATTCACTATTGCTTTGCTCCCTCTCAGCTTAAACGCCGCCCTGTCGTAAGCCTTCGCCGCCTCCACGGCCGTCTCGAAAGTCCCGAGCCAAACCCGAGTCCCTTTCCGGTTAGGATCGCGTATCTCCGCCGCGAACTTCCCCCATGGCCGCTGCCTGACACCTCTGTAACGCTTCCTCTCGCCGGAATCTTCAACTTTCTTCTCGACCACCTTAACTGTATTTTCCCACTCCAATTTCTTCACTTGAGGAATATGAATATTCAACGAAGGCTTCCTTTCACTAAAGTTTGTTTTTTTTACCGGCTTTGTTTCGAATTCTGAGTAATCATAATCATTTTTTGAGTTTTCAAAGCTGAAATTCGGATTAAAGATGGAAGATTCAGTTGTGAGATCAGAGATTACAGAACTTGAACTGCTTGAAGTTCGAGATATGTGGGATTCTGAAAAGCTGGAAACTGGGCAATAGTTTTCCATGAAGGCAAAATCATCAAGAAGATGTTGTCGTATAATTTCAAGAGTTGAACTATCATCAGATAAAGAAGCCATTCGCGGTTGTATATATTTCTTGATTTTTTGATTCAAAGTTGCGAGTTTTTGAGTGGAAAATAAGGGACTGAGAAAGGGCGTTTATAAAGGTATGAAATTTTGGATGAGGGTATACTGTTCTTTGAGAGGAGGTTTCATATGAGCCTTCTTAGCTGGAAACAGGAAGCATCGTTTAGAATATTCAATTCATTTCATTAGTTATATATTAGTGTAAATTCGAACAGGGTTCTAAGTGGGTTTTACTTAAAATCAGATATTTATTAAATTTAAATAAAAAATTAATGAAATGTGTAATTGAAAAGTTAATAAAAATTATGAGTTAAAAATAATTTTGAGAAAAAAATGATGCTAAACCAGCAGTAAATCTTTTGTAAGTGTTACCAACTAACAAGAAAATGTTTATTTTGACATTGCATGACTCTCACGTAATGTCATGGATAAGTTGAAGCATGGAGATATATTTCATGAAGACAGAAATTTTAGAGCATCTTATGTAAAATAGATTTAAATTGTGATTTAGACCTTTACACTAATGATCGAAAACCTCTCCAATGGAGAGATGCAAATGAAATGCAAATTGTATTTTTCGGTAGAATTTACATCTTTTTTACATCCACAAGAGGAAAAAAAAGTGGATTTAGATTTTATTGTTGGAATAAAATTTGAATTTAGATCCACCAAAATGCAAATGAGAATACAAAAGTAATTTTAAAAATACCAATTTTAAACTCAATTTTACACCACCATTAAAGATGCTCTAATTACCCATTTGGATATTTAATTGAATTGTTTAGGAGTAACTGAAATCGTTTTGGATGATTTTACTGTATTATTTGATATCATGTAAGTGTCACATAATGTTTTAACGTTCAAATAAACATTTTTAGGTTAGTCGGAGACGTTGATGCAATTTAGGCAAGGCTAGCCCCCCTAGTCAAATTTTCCCATGTTTATTATTCATTGATTGATTGGAATTCAAGATGCGTGGACACAAGGACTACTATACGAAGCAGCTGAGGTTTGATTAATTTGTCCCAAGTCTTAATAGTATACAGTTTGTAAGAATGGTCCATGACATCCACAAAGACACCTATTTCCAGGCTATTTCCTCACCCAACGTGCCAAGTGCAAACTTATCGATGTTTTAACATACATCTCCTATTTTAACCATACATTTCACAATATTCATAATTTTTATTAACTATTTAAACACACATTTAATCGATATTTATTAAAATATACTAAAACTTTTATAAGTAAGCATTGTCAAAGAACCTCTAATTTTATTGTCATGATAACGAGCACAAAAAGTTTATAATTTTGATTTAATTATTGACTCGTGTGTTGACAAAAAAATATAAATTTGAAAAAAAGTGTTACTGTTGATGCCAGGTACACAATTTGCTTAATGTTTAAGCATTATCATGACTTTTGGAATAATCCAAGTTGAATTAGAAACCAAATTGGTAACCTACTTGAATGCTTGCGTTTCAAGGTTATAAATCAAAAGTGTTGGACACAAAATCAATACATTGAATTGGATGGATTCAATCGTGATAATAGATATATATTTTACGTATCTTTATTTGTTAATCTTATTTGATTTAACATATTAACCAAGTCAAAATGAAACAAGGAATGGTTTTATATTTATTGTAGTTTGAGTTACTTTGATTATAACCAAATTCAATGCATTACACCATGTGGTAATAAAGATAATGCAATAGAAAATTGGCAAATTTATTACTAACAATCATCTAAAGACCAAAAAAAAAAACCGGGACAGTTCGGGGTAAGGACCCTATATTTTGTATCCCTACCCCACTTTCCTAACATGGGTGGGCAATGTCGGAACAGAATCGAAATATTTTGTCTATCGCTACGGTAGATGTCCTTTGGATAACCACAAAAGGAGACATTACTGTGATTACCGCCCATATTATTGAGCTCTAATTAATCATAGAATTGGTTGATGTCAGGTGAGAAGAATATTGGACGATGGTCCATGAACTTCACCAAGACACCCATTTCTAGGCTATTTCCTTGTCAAACTTGCAAACTTTTAGTAAATTCTCACTATTAGAAGATTACAACCATTGTGTCTAAATCATTAATTGACTTATCGACATATTACTTATATTTAATTTAAAAAAAAAAAAAAAA
>CAIGRB010077250.1:48616-60278 GCA_903798255.1 Fraxinus quadrangulata
AAAAAAAAAAAAAAAAAAATTTGAGCACACAAATTTCAAGATTGGTCTGCTCAAAGGAGCCACCATCTTGTGGAGGGCATGTTAATGGATAAAATTTCACATCGAATAAAGGTAAAAACATAGACCAATTTATAAGAATTTGAGTTACTCCTCTTAATAAGGTTGACATTTTAAAATGGAACCTTAAATCTTAACAAATAGTACGTGCAATCCCAATTTTTTTCTTATTTTTGAACTACATTTTCCATTCATTTACTATTTCAAAATGAATTAAATAGAGGCTAATTTATGTCTCGGACATTCTGTAAAATCTAACCCTTGAACTTTTTGTAGTAGGTTCAAGCAATTATTATTTTTAAAAATGATGTAAAAAATATTTAAATATATAGTTGAAGCATTTTTTTTTTCTCATTAAAATTCTTTGTTTGGTAATTCTATTTATTTGACAAGACAGAAGTAGGTGGCCGTTGTTATCTATGTTTGAAATTCTTCACAGATATATCATAAATATTTAATAATATTTTTCAAATCAACTCTCCCTCCATATAAAATCATCTATTTTTGAATAATTTAAACAATTTAATAATATTTAATTGTCATTTTAAGAATTCTATTATTTTAATAATTTAGCAAGTTACTAATAGTTTGATTTATTATTTGTATATTTTTCCTTGGTCTAAAGATGACTTTTAATGTTTGAATAAGCGAAACATTTAGAATGTGTTACAATTGCATATAAATATGCAACTACGGCAAGAACCTTATATTTGTAACAGGGTTTTTTACTTATCAATTGCACTAAATTTACAAGTTGGTGATACTAAAATTATTAACACTTGTCAATTGCACTAAATTTAAAAGGTCAAAACCTAATTGATATTTTTCTTCTCCAACAGCAGCCGGAATCTATTTTAATTCAGTTTTTTTTATTATTTTCAGACACCGTTATTTGTCACTTAGCAGCTGACTCAAAACTCAAATAATGCGGCGGTACGTTGCCGCACGGACGGAGCTGTAATGATTCTTGACTTTTCCTCGTCCACGTACCTCAAATTCAAAGGAAATACATTTTGAAAGTTGAAAATTTGTACTATTCAACACTTCAATTAAAAATAATAGTGATGAGAAATTATAAAACGCTATCAAGATTAGGAAAAAAAAACCCGAGTTAGTAAAATTCGGTTTTGAAAATGGAATTACTCTTATTCTGGATCCTTATACTGGTTTACTTCACTTTGACTTTGGGATTGTGTGCTGTGTGGATTGAATAATTTTCTTCTTTTCTCTCAAATTCTCTCTTGAACAATTCACTCAAGAAACCCTAGTCGTTTCTCTAATTCTTCTTCATCTTCTTTTGTTATTTGATTTTTATGGTTATTTAAATAAGAACTTGGTGTTTTCAGAATTGAGTATAAATAGTTGACAGAGAAGGTTTCTGTGATTATAGATGAACAATAAAGTTAGGGTTTGTTTGCTTTTCTTGAAAGTAAGCTTGAGTAGCTTATGATTTGTAATGAACATTGGTTGTACCTTCATTGTCGTTTTGACTTGATTATATTGTGGAGCATTATCAATTTATGTATATGCGTAACAGAGATTAGGTGTTGGAGGTATTCACTGAATTGAGGCTCCCACTAGAAAAAAAAAAAAATCAATGTGTTCTCTTTTAATTTCTTGAACTTTTATTTTCAATCTGATGATTATTTTTGTATTCTTAATGTTTCTGTTGATTCATGGGTATAACAGTTGTATCATGAGTCTAGATCTAAAAACTTTTAAGGTTGAACCTGGTCTAAATCAACAATTTGTGACAGATAACCCACTCACTTGGTGAGATCTCTCATATATGTAGTACTTTTATTATAATTGATAGGATAATCTTGTTCTATTTTATTTTATTTTATTTTTCTTGTTGTTTTCCTTTAAATTCCATTTGCAAAATAAATTGCTTGGAGTAATAATGTCATGAGAACAATTGGTGAAACTAAATTTGTTGTTGAAATTTGAAATAAACTAATTAAAGTCTCAATACGCGACTAAAGCTATTCCCAATAAATATTACCTGTTGAATTATGTTTTTCTTCTTCTAAAATGAATCTCTCTCTTAACCTGGATAAAAACTTGAATAAATCTACCAAATTGACCCAAGACCATGGCAATTTGATGAAAATTTTCAAAAGATCAATTGACAATTGTATTTTTAAACTCCAGAAATGATAGAAACAAAGACTTGAAAAATGCTCTAAAATTTGATAGAGATGACATAACCTCTAGAACTATCATTAATGCCTGAGAAATAGAGATTTAGGGTGTTTCACAGCCATTTTTAGGATAAAATTTTTGAAATAATGATTGATGGGAGAATGTGGTGGAAAATTTTTAAATTTGTGTGTAATATTATTTTATTGGAAGAATGTGTGTTTGAAATGAAGAAAGAGAAAAAAATGAGAATGAGAATGAGAATATGTACCAAACATGATAGAGCTAAAAGTAGAGTTTAGAGAAAATTTAAGATGCAAAAACTTAATGGTAAAAGAGAACTATATGGTAATTCAAGCTATCTCTCAGACACAAAATAACAATGATTATAAAAGGGAGGGTCAAGGTTGTCATGCCTCGACTAACGAGGCCATAGAATACCCAATGTGGCACCCGAACCTAGGCCCGCACTTTACGTTATTCTGTCAGGAGGCAATCTGTTGAACCCAATGAAAGGGAAACCCATTTGACTATGTCAACCCACATGAAAGAATCGAACCCTTATAAAAAAGAAAGGCTACAAGGAAGCTAGCATGAGATCCTTTACGCAATCTTTGATATGTGATTGATGTGACTACTCACTGCTATCGCCGTCCTAATCCAATCAACCAGGTCAAGTCTAAATTCCATGTCAGGTTTATGGGCAACAAAATGGTATTAACATTTAATACTTATAATTAATTGATGTCTCAATCGTGTGGATGAGGCTATGTATACTTAAATTGTACGGCCAACATTTACAATTTTTCAATATAAAAGCTCGCACAATGTGTCATTCTCGAAGATTTGACTGAAAATGAACTAAACACTCTCAAAGAGGTTTTGAAATGTAAAGATTCAGTTATTTAGTAGGTAGCTTCTATGAAAGATGAAATGAATTCATTTCTTAAATATAATATTGAAGTATGGATCCATAAAATTAAAGAAGGGAAATGTGGTTTAGATAATGTCAGGTACAAGGTTAGATTACTAACAAAAAAGTTTATACAAAAAGAGGCGTAGATTATATTGAAATATTTTCCCCATTGGTAAGGTATACCACTATTAGAACTATCTTAGCTTTGGTGACTCAATTTGATTGAGAGTTGGATCAGTTAGTTGTCAAAATTGCTTTCCTTTAAGGAGAATTAGATGGAAAAAATTACACCAAGAAGCCTTTAGGTTTTGAGAAGAAAGTGATAATTGACCTTGTATATTTGCTTAAGAAATTTTTGTATGAATTAAAGCAATCATCAAGACAATGGTACAAAAAATCTGATTCTTTTGTACTAGGTCTTGATTTCCAAAGGATAAGTATGACTTTGTCGTTACTATAAAAGAAATGGACGTGTTAATTTACTATATTTGTTGTTATATGTTGATTATATACTGTTGACAAGTCATAACAAAGACGAAATTCAAGAAATAAAACATTGATTAGAATTCAGAATTTGATATGCAAGACTTAGTTTTACGGACTGCAGGTTGACTCTCAATGTACTACGCCTCAAGACCGCCTTCCTCTTATTCTTAGGCCGACTAGTTCGAACAATTGACATACACGCATGCTATGAGTAGAATGTTAGGGAGAATACATGCATATGATCATATCATTAGTGCACTCTTTGGTAAAGTAGGCATTATGCCTAGTTGTTAACGTGCTTACCGTGCCGAATGAAGAGATAAGCATTCTCACTGCGTGACATTCTCCCCCCATTCAAATTCGCTTACGTCATCGTAGCGAGAAGTGAGTTTCGCATCAACACGCATTCATCTCATTACAAGAATAACAACGGTATCACCTCCACATGAACGGGCATGCACAAACCCGCAGTAACTCGTACTTACCGCCTCCAACACCAACCTTCACCCTTTTCCCCTCTGAGAATTAGTTCCTCGGTTGGACGGCCTCCAAATCGCAGCGTCTCAACGTATGTCGAATAAAATACACAATCTTCTTCATTGTGCCCTACAATGTGCGCTCCTTGAAACTCCTTGAAAGACACCTAGGCAATTGCGCAACGCTGTCCTTTTTCATCTATCTTTCCCACAGCTTCCTTCATCGTGTTTCGAAAGTGAATTGATTGAAACAACATATTGCCAAAGCAACCTCTTTTGTGAAAATTAATTAACTTAGAATATTAGAAGGAATTTGTGTGTGTAATTGTTCATACGGATATTAGCCAGCCCAAAAGAAGGTTAATATTTGGACAAATTGCATGTACACTTGTGATGGTAAACGTGTGACAATTATAAAGTTTCCATGTGAATAATAGATCAATCCAAAGATGAGTTTATTATTTGACAGGATTTATTGTCAATGTTTGATCACTACACCAAGAGTACCTCTTACAATTAATATTACTGTCCAAAAACTAGATATTAATGATGTGCTAGGTATCTTGAAATGTGGCTTACCATTATTTGAATTTATTGATTATTGAATGTTAAAATTAATATGAGTATAATTTTACCTTTTCNATGAATAGAGTAACTTTGAGAAGTGGGATCGCTCAAATCGCATGAGTCTACAGATCATTAAGCGCGACATTCCGGAAGCCTTTAAAGGGGCAGTATCTGAAGGAGTGACTAATGCCAATAATTTCCTTACCGGAATTGAGAAACGTTTTGCGAAAAACGATAAGGTTGAAACAAGCACGCTTTTACAAAGATTGATTTCAATGAAGTGCAAAGGCAAGGGAAACATAAGAGAGTACATTATGGAGATGTCTCACATTGCTTCTAAACTTAAGACACTAAAGCTCTACCTGTCTGATGACTTACTCGTATATTTGGTATTGATATTGCTTCCTGTACAGTTCAATCAATTTAAAGTTAGTTAGAATTAGTCAAAATTATGGCCAATATTAATTATTTGGTCAACTAACAGTCAGACTAATAGTTTCCTTCTATTTGGACTTCAGCTGCGACATTTTGAAAGGTTTGGTACCATTAGTAACACAAATGAAAGACTTAGGCAAAGTATGTTAATAAACAAACGATTTGATACCATAACTGCAATTTTCTCTTAAGAAAATACAAATTAACCGGAAATAGTATACTATTTATATAAATGCATATAGTCCATCATTTCCTGTGTCGACTGTGTTAAACCACGTCAAATAATTGATTAGAACTTATGTTCGGCACAAGATAGATTTAAAAAAGATAAATAATGATTTTTTTTTGGTTACGTCTTATCTCATGTCATGTGCCATACATATTTTGAAATCTAAGAAATCTTCAACCGAAACATAGATTGACTTCAAACAAATATGAGAATATTTAGATAATGCATTTTCTAACATAGAAATATCAGTTCTAATATATCACAATTTTTTTTTGGATTTATACAACAGTATATACAAAAGTACTATTGTTAAAAATGCGAGTATAAAAAAAATTAATTAGGCTATGTAAACTATCAATTGAGATCATTGTTAATCTCTCATTTTGTTAGGATTGATACCACTTGTTGTGAAACAAATCATCGGATTGAGATGTTGAAGTTATATGACACAATATAAAATATTTGATCAAGAACAAAAGAATAAAGAAGACAAGAATATGACAGATAAATTAAGAGTTTTATTGACCAAGAATAATGGAGAAAGAAAATTACAATGATTCTAAAATCTAGTAATCATATATCTTACACATTACAAATTGTAAAGAAGAACCTAGTATTTATAGGAAATATGTAAGGGGACGTTCAAAACCCTAATAGATAAGTTGTAATTAAAGTAGAATGTCAAAAACGTGTTAAAACACGAAATGGGCTTGAGCCGAATAACACTGTCGCTCGAGCGACAAGCGAGCGAGAGTCGGGAGACAGCCCTGTCGGTCGAGCTACGGGGTAGCAACAGGGGGGTTACAAGTCTCGAGTTGAAAACGTACATGCGTTGCTCGAGCGGTAGGCTAGCGAAAATGCGACGAT
Source organism: Fraxinus quadrangulata (assembly GCA_903798255.1). Taxonomy (NCBI): domain Eukaryota; kingdom Viridiplantae; phylum Streptophyta; class Magnoliopsida; order Lamiales; family Oleaceae; genus Fraxinus; species Fraxinus quadrangulata. Next base: position 54,792 of record CAIGRB010077250.1, read on the forward strand.
TTTTCTTACCGGTCCATAATTTCAATATCTTCAAGTCCAATACAAATATCAACTCCCAATGGGCTTCCAAATTAGAACTTCAACTTGACATAGGACTCTAATAGCATTTCAAATATGAATTCTCCTTGACATGCACTTCAATTAAAATTCTTCAATTACTTTAACAACTTCAATAAAGGAATTCGGATCACATCCAAATTTCAACAATCTCCACCTTGATACGAATTCCACTAAGGAATGAACTGACTTCTTCAACAACAACCAAAAAATAATTTCTCTAACAATACCAAAGAATAAAATTCCACATCTTCCAAAGAATCCAAGTACTACTATGTAGAATTACCTCAAATTCACAAAAATCATAATGATTTTAAATTAACCAAAATGGGTTGTAACACACCCCAAAGTAGAATCAATTACAAATGCTTTTATAGAAGGCCCATTGCTAGATTGTACACCTCACACTTCACTTAACGCATGTTGAACAAAATCAATATCCACATACTTTTTCCATTAGGTCCATCTGTAGCAACTAAATACAATGGCACTGGTGGCAAAGCGACATTATCCATATCTTCTAAACTCCAATGAGTTGTATTATTCAAATCCAACCATTTATGAGTTCCTAAAAGTATTGTACCAAACTGAATGTCCGCCACGGTATTGAACCTATGCTAATTGACTCTTTCAAATTCTACACCAAGATGTATAACTGAGGCATTTTCCGTCCCTCCAATACAACCTGGGCGCCATTACAAACTTTCAAGGCTCCACCTTCACCAAAAAACTCATAACCTTTTGAATCAAGGATAGACAACGAGATGAGATTCTTCTTCAAATTCGAAACACATCGAACTTGGCCAAGTGTTCTAAATGTCCCATCCAATAGCTTCAATTTGACCGTACCAATTCCAGCAACCAATGAGATTCTTCTTTAAATTCGGAACATGTCGAACGTGGCCAAGTGTTCTAATTGTTCCATCCAAAAGTTTCAATCTGACTATATCAATTCCAGCAACCCAACAAGATGTATTATTTCCCATAATCACGACACCTTTGAAAACCATTTTATATGTAATAAACAAGTCCTTATTAGGACACATATGAAACACACATACTGAATCAAGAATCCAATCCTCCCCTGGTTTAGATTTGACGTCAGAAATAGCCAATAGATCTCCATCAATGTTCTCCACGAGGTTTGCTTTGCCTGAAGTATCTGAATTTCTACTTACAGCCATCTTTTCTTTATTCTACAATTTATAGCAATCCTTCTTCAAGTGTCATTTCTTCTTGCAGTAGTTACAAATTTGATTACTAAACTTCGATTTCGATTTGCCCCTTCTAAAACCACCATGAGCAACAAGACTAGCTCCATCTCTAGCTTTAGTAACCAAATGCTTCATCTTCTCTTTTGAATACAAAGCATCATATACCTTCTCTATGGTGAGAATATCACGACTATATAAGATCGTGTCTCTAAATGAAGAATACGAAGCAAAAACCAAATCTTCTTCATCATACTCTTCTTCAAAAGTTTTCAAATCAGTGACGATTTCTTTAAATACTGTCAGGTGATCTTCCAATGATCCTCATTCCGCCATGCGATGAGAGTATAAACGCTGATTGAGATTCAACTTGCTTGTCAGACTTTTAGTCATGCACAATTGCTCCAACTTCAACCATAAAGCAGCTCTAGAATTCTCTTTCAAAATGTGAGAAATTATTTTCTTATCCTTCCGTAATTTTTCTTCTGTGGTCAAAGTTGATGGACATCTTGTCAATTCCAAGCAACACATTATCCAAATCCAGCTGTGCAAGCACTGCACGTATCTTTACCTACCATAGCGAAAATCTAGTGCTCCGATCCAAAAGCGAAATGTCATACTTCATAGAAGCCATCACGAACGAAAAACTTCGAACAAATCAACCATTGTGCTCTGCGGAATTGTTGAACCTAGGCTCTAATACCACTTGTTAGGATTGATACCACTTGTTGTGAAACTAACCACCGGATTGAGATGTTGAAGTTATATGACACTATGAAATATTTGATCAAGAACAAAAGAATAAAGAAGACAATAATATGGTAGAGGAATTAAGAGTTTTATTGATCAAGAATAATGGAAAAAGAAAATTACAATGATCATAAAAGTTAGTAATCATATATTTCACACATTACAAATTGTAAAAAGGAGCCTAGTATTTATAGGGAACATGTAAGGGGACATTCAAAACTCTAATAGATGAGTTGTAATTGAAGTAGAATGTCAAAAACGTGTTAAAATGCGAAACGGGTTTGGGTGGAATAACACTGTCGCTCGAGCGACAGGTGAGCGAGAGTCGGGCGACATCCTGTCGCTCGAGCTACGAGGTAGCGACAGCGGGCGACAAGTCTCGGTTTGAAAACCTGCGAGCGTTGATTGAGCGGCCAGTTAGCGGTAGACTAGCAAAAATGTAGCGATTTTTCTTCTCGGTCCATAATTTCAACATCTTCAAGTCCAATACAAATTTCAACAACCAATGGGCTTCCAAAATAGAATTTCAACTTGACATAAGACTCCAAACATGAATTCTTCTTGACGTGCACTTCCATTCGAATTCTTCAATTATTTTAACAACTTTAACAAAGAAATTCGGGTCACACTCAAATTCCAACACCCTTTGTTCATGATAAGTAAAAATTAATACAGGAACATAGCTTTACACATATATAATAAATTAATAAAATTTTCTATTTTTGTAATGGGAAACTAACAAATTCTAAAGTTAATATCTTTGTAAACTCTTTAATTATAATAGTCGCTTTCTATTAATTTTTAGGAAAGTGATAAATATAGTTAGAAAGTTTGAAGTAAAATTTTTAAATGTAAATTTTGTAGTCTACTAGTTATTTTTACCAATGGTTGCTGAAGTTCAAGAGAAATTTCAAATTGGTCCTTAAAATTGCTCTTACGACCATTTAGTTACTAAAGCTAAAATAACGTTACATACTGTATGTTTGGCAAAACTTTTATAACTTAATCAAAGGTCATTTTGAATCACTCATTTTTAAGATTAATGACTTTTTCTACTTTTAACTAGCAATTTCTTGAAATTCATTGTATATAAGCATTTAAAAGAGTATTGTTATTCATGAGCAGTTCTTACTTATCAAAAGCACGCGTGACATATGATAATTGCAACAAATTTTTATAAGCATTTTACAAGTGTGTAGAAGTAATGGTGTTTAAAAATAGGTAATTGCTTTTAGCAATTAATTTGTCCGATTTAACTTGAAGTCCCAGCTCTATATCTTGTCAATCCTTTAAATATATTAAATCTTTATGCAAGATGAAATTCATAAAAAATATATACATGAAGTTCGAAGTGCCAACTGGAATCTTTTAATTAATTCAACATTTGCATTAAATATTCAAAGCTGATCTGAATTTATATGTAAATGTAGAAATGGTTGAACTCGCATTTGAGATAATATGGAAGAAAGAGGTAAAATAATATATAAGTTATACTAGAATGGAAGAGAATTTCTTAAAAAATAAATTCAATTATCTTTGTTTTGGTAATTTTAGTAAATAGTAAATATATACTTCTCATGTTGTAACAAAGAGTAGGACTTAATATTCTAATATTTGTAATGACTTCAGTGATTTTGTACAGTGCCTTGAGTTGAGTCATAGATTTTTGAATCTTTACCATATAAAGATTATAATATTTGATGAGCGTCATTATGCAAGAAACTAATCGTAATTGTTCATTTGATTGTTTATGATTAGCCATTTGCATATGACACTCGTCAAATATTAGAATTTAGAGTCAAGATACAAAAATTTATAATTCAATTCAAGACTCTACACATAATTGCTAAAGTCATTCAAGCATTGTAACACGAACAACTATAGTTACGATATCATATATTAATGATAATGTTAAAGTCTGCATTTACGGTTGACTATAATTCTCATTTGATGTCATCCACTTAGAATAATAGGTAGATTGGTAAATTGAACTAATATGAAGATTGTAGAGTTCTATTATAAATTGAGAAGGCAGTTGTATAGGAGAAAAAATTGAAGTACATACAAGGTATCTAAGAAAAAAGATTCATTTTATAAAAAAAAATGACTATTTCGCCCAACGAGCTAGCTTGTGAAAGTTTTTTTTAAGTTCAACACGACTTATGATTCGTCTACACATCTATAGTGTAGTGTGACGTTAGAAGCTGACGCCAAATCGCTTATCCCCCGCAATACAAATCCAACTTGTTTTATTAACCACGTGATACTATACACCTCTCAACAAGTTGCTCCACTTGCCACTTTCGAAATTTCATGGAAACATAGCTATAATCATTTTTTATAATTACAAAATATTAATTTAATTCCTAGTGCATCGCCTCCTCTACACTTTTCTCTCTCATATCCCTACATATACCCCACCATCTTTCCCCTCCGTAATTCACGACTTTTCTTTATCTGGTTTCCAAGAAAATTCAAGATCTTAAAAAGCTGTATTTGATATTGTGCAGAAAATCATGTACAACCAAGTTTTGAGCGAGTTAACGCCGATGAATTTTCCGGTGGAATTTCAGCCGGAGTATTACCGGAGCTCTAGCTTCAGCAATCTCATGCCGTGTTTAATGGAAACATGGGGTGACTTGCCGTTAAAGGTTGATGACGCTGAAGACATGGTTATTTGTGGGCTGTTGAATGACGCCGTCAATGATGGATGGACGCCGTTTAACGATGTTAAGTTGGAGCCGAGGTTTGAGGTCGAGGCGGAGATGAGCATAGCTGAAGTAAGGTTGGAATACGTGGCTGCTCCACCGGTGACGGCGGCAAAGGTGGGGCCAGCGGTGGCGCGGCCAAAAGGGAAGCATTACAGGGGTGTGAGGCAACGGCCGTGGGGGAAGTTTGCGGCGGAGATAAGGGACCCGGCTAAAAACGGCGCAAGAGTGTGGCTTGGGACGTATGAAACGGCTGAGGAAGCGGCTTTGGCTTATGATAGAGCGGCTTATAGGATGCGTGGCTCAAAGGCGTTGTTGAATTTTCCACACAAAGCCGGCTCAAATGAGCCTGAGCTGGTTAAAGTGACGGCCAAGCGGCGGTCACCTGAGCCTGCTTCTTCTTCAGTATCGACAATATCATGGGCTTTGGAAAGTGGCTCACCCAAGCGGAGGAAGAAAGGAGTGCCAGCTGAGCTAGCCGAATCAGAAGTCCAGAGCAGAAACAATTTGTAATTGCACGTGGCAGAGAACTATTGGTTATCTTATAATTGAGATATGGCTTCTTTGGTTATGAGATGTGCATAGTAAGCTGGAAATTTGAGCGATTCGTTTGTTGGCTAATACAGATGGTTCGAAAGTTATTATTTGATGGTTGAAAAAGGGTTGTCAAAAGATTGAAAGAAAAAAAATTTCAGAGTTAAAAGTGAAATTTTAAATAGTGATTTATTTATTATAAAATAAAATAAAATAAAATAAAACGA
>CAIGRB010077250.1:63515-101490 GCA_903798255.1 Fraxinus quadrangulata
TTAATAAAAATATTTTTAATTAATTAATAAATACCCGATTTTTGCAAATTTGAAACTTGACATCTGATTTTTGTAATTGTCAAAGTTAATACCTGATTTGTGAACACTTCCCTTTGGCTTTGGTTATGTGGTAATATGATAGCCCATTTACTGAATTTATCCCTTGGCCCTTTTAGTTGGCGATCCATTCTTTAGTTTGTTGGGCCACTTGGTCTTGGCCCATTAGGAGAGAAGAATGTCTTTGGTCCAATTGAGGTAGCCTAAGTGCTATATATTATATCACAGCCGTATCTTTCTTGTGCGTGTGTGCAATAGAGGAGAGGAAATAGGCAGCCTACTTGGAGTAGGTTTATGATTCAACCATTGCTCCTCTTTACTTTTTCCTCCATTTGTGATATTGCCACCACTATGTTGATCCTTTGTGGGTTAGTAAGAGGGCAACTAGAGTGGGTGACAGAGGCAACCAAAGTACAAAGTTGTAGGTAGAGCCTTGGCCTCGGTTGGTATTCATTTGGTGATTTTTTCTGAGCCCCGATTCAAGATTTTTTGGAGTTCCTGTCATCAATAATTAACTGGTGGATAAATTTATAATGGATCGAAAGAATTAAATTAGATTTGTTGAATTGTTATAACCTGTTAAGGCAAGCAAATATGCATAATAATCATTTTTAATTTTTTTATGTAAAATTAAACACAACACCCTTGAAATTTTGAGAAGTTATATATTGATCACTTGGAAGTAGGCACAAATGTTGATTGTTGCATTTTTTTTATATGACAAGTGTATGATATCGTAAAATGTAATATAGTGGACATTTGAGTACGAATTATAGTTCCCACAAGGACTAGATTTTAATACTTAATTTACTATTTCTAACTACCATATGACTAAAACAAACTGTTCAAGAGTCGTGATTTGTTGTGATTTTCAATCTTACTACTCGAAAATAAGTGAATACACACAAAGATCGATTTAGTGTTTCAAATATGGAATAGATGTTAGGGTACAAAAATTTCGTTTATTGATAACCTTTGAATCTTAATTTAAGATTCATAACTTCATGTGGTATTCGATCGAATTCTTCTATTATATTCAATTTATCTATCTGGAGTTCTAATTGGGTATATTTAACTAATTCAATTATATATCTCTATAAAAATCAATTTTAGTTAAACGAAATATTAGTTCTACGAATTCATCTAAGATCGTAATAATTAGTATATGTATCTTTATTTATTATACTAAATTATCGGATTTTGATACGTAGTTTAAATCTGAAACGCATATCTCGATTCGTAATAAATTTATGAAATCATTGAATTAGTGATCATGTAATTCAAAGCATTAAGTATATAATTAAAATCACAAACATAAATAATGAAAGAACTTGAATCTTGAATAAAATAAATGGAGGGTTTCAAAAGATTACATTGTTTGTCCTAATAGAAAATTTAGCTACTCATAATAATGGAAGAAAACCACAAGATTCGTATTGAGCACATCATCAGGTTTTGAATTGATATGTGGAGGAGTGGATTAATATTGCACCAAGTGTCTCTTCTTGCTTCCCATTTTGATTTTAAACCCCAGTTTTTGATTTCTTATTTTTCTCTCTTTGAGTTTCTTTCGAATTTCCAAGTTGTATCATTTCAATGTGTGGAATCCCTAAAAAAATGCATCATTTCTTCTATTTATACTTCTCCTCTTGTGTTTCCCAAATTTAAAGTTTTTTTGGAATTTTAACAGGCCAAAACTTCTCCTGAGTTCTATCCCGAGCATCTAAAGTAATGCGCTTAATAAAAGCACTGGGTCTCTCGAAAAGTTCCCCAGATCGGATGGTCACGCCCCGGCTGCTGCAAATTCTGCTTATCAAACTCGAAAATATCAAACAACGGTAGTGGTCCCCCCCAAACGCCCTGGGAGTGAATCTGTTCATAAATAAGAGTTGCCAAGTCAATCTTCGCATCCCTCACCAAATGGTAAATGAATCCGACCTTGGGATCATTGAATGTGGTCTGATGTGCGGGTAAGCTCAATGTTGTGGCAGGTGAATAGCCACAAGATATCTATCTATGGTGTAAGCTCGTTTTGATACCACTCAACAGTTTGCACTGGCCAAACAATCTCTCTCCTAAGCAAAACTTCCCTATCTCATTCCAATAGAAATCACCAAGTATTAGGACTATATTATCTTAGGTTAGCTGATAGTACTCATGGATTACCTTAAGGTGAGAACATAATCAACCTGTCTCTCACCCATGTTTGGTACAGATGTTCGGAACCCGGGTTGTCTATTTCATTGTTGAAATTTGCATAAAATTCCTAAACAAGTCCCCCATACACCTGGTGTGGTCTTTCCACCACCTTATCCCATCCATAGTTCTGAATTAAAGTCACCAACTCAAATCCCGAGAAATCCTTGAGTTTTACAAGCCTCTCCTCGAGTAATGCCTAATGGCTAATGATATTGGAGTATCTAGATGTGGCCTCCTGATTCAAAAACCTATTTATACCCCATTCGAGTCCTGAGTACATGCAATATTGATGCGACTATCTCGTTTCCTTTAGATGTACGCTTAGGAGGCATCCTGAATACAAGAAAAATGGAAATATTACTCCAGTTGTGATGCATAAACTATACGACTGCATCTTCCAACACTATGCGGCCGTATAGTACAAGTTCAGTGGTAAATTTTTCAATTTTTGGAAATAATCTTATTTTACTTAAAACTCTAATTTTATTGTAATTCTTGATATTTTCAATATTAACTTCGTTATTAATTAGGTTTTATGGGTTCCTTATAAATATGACTCATTTAATTCATTGTAAAGACACACAATTTATTAAGACATTAAATGAAAGGCATATTGCTTTCTTCTTGTTCTTCTCCGAACTAATTCTGAACTTATCAATAATTAAGTTCTTGTGACATTCATCAAATTAAGTAAGGTTCATAAGTTTTGTGATCACAAGGTCAACATATTGTTGTCGATTGTGTTGATTCTTTAATTCAATAATTTATTGGGTCGAGTTTTCAAACGTTGATTCTTGTCTTTCTTGGGTTGAATCAATCTAGTATAGGTTTCATAGTTTCAATAGCTATGTGGGCTCACATCAGTTGATATCAGATATAGGCTCCAAAAATCAACGCTATATCCAATTTTTTTTCTTTTGTTTGAGTCTTTGTTGTTTTTTATTCTCCGTATTTTTCGTGATCTTTATTGTTTTGTACCTAATCCATAAAATAACAAAATAAAATTTCAAAACTTATTTGTGTGCTACTCTAGCATCCAAATTAGTATTTGTTTCTTTTATCGGTGTCTAGTTGAATTTTCGAGCTAAAAAAATTCGAAAATTACCAGCAGTATACAATTTCTTTTTTTTAGTAAAAAAAAAATTCAAATTCAAAAGTGTCCAATTCGAATTTAAGAAATATTTTCTTGAATTTATCTTTAGTGTTTTATTAAAAGTTCAAATTCCTACCTTCTTGAATCATTCTCGATCATTTTTCTTACTCAATTTTTTGTTTGGACTCCATAATGGTTAAATTTTGATTGAGATCGAAATAATTCTTTGAAGCACTTGCAAGAAAGCATTGAGTAGAAAAAGGCAAAGTGGTGAGACTAATAGAAGAAAAATGCCAATAGAGTGATACACGTGAGACAAATATTATTCTAGATTTAGGATATTCGACAGAGATGATTCTACTCAAGCGGGAAGAATAGCCAAGTCATCATGAGAAAGGAGATGATATGACAATTTGAAAGGTTGTTTGGTGATATGAGAGATAGAATGGATATGCAAGAGGCGTGGATGGAGAGGCAAGACATATTGCTTACTAATTTGCGTAGGGAACAACTTAGAGAAGTTCCTAACACAAGGAGGAAATGTAGGCAGGATCATAGAGTGGATTTTGGTGGTAAATATGAAGCGGATAGTGACATTAATGATGATGCATTGGTGGATGTCGAATTCGGAAGAATGAGGGATAGAGGAGTTAGACATGAATGAGGGGTAGAGATCTTGTTGGAGATGGTGTTGATAAAAGTGAAGGCAATATCAAAATGAAAATTCATTCATTCAAAGGAAGGAGTGATCTGGGGGCATACTTGGAGTTAAGAAAAAAAATTGATATTTGATTGCCACAACTACTCCAAGGAAAAGAACGTAAAGATTGCGGTTCTTGAATTTAGAGATTATACTATCACTACTTGGAGGAAAAGAAGGTAAATATTGCGGTATTTGAATTTACCAATTATGCTAAAAGCCTCTACTAATGTTCTTGTACTGTGGATGATTGCCATAGAGATTGAGATTGCTATAATTAGAGTGAATGTGGTGGAGGATAGGGAGGCCACCATGGCCTAGTTTTTGAATGGTTTGAATAAGGAGATAGCTAATGTAGTAAAGTTGCAACATTATGTGGAGTTGGAAGACATACTAGATGTAGCTATAAAGCTGGAAAGACAATTGAAGAGGATGGGGACGGCTATATACTCATGGGGTTCTACTCTTCTTGAAAATCAAAGTAGGATAACCTTAAAGGTGATGGGACTATTTTAAAAAGTAGGACTTAGTTACCGAAGGAAAGGGAGTAAATTTCTATCAAAGCTAAACTCAAGGTGAATTCCCAGCCCTCTAGAAGGGATATCAAATACTTTAGGTGCTAGTATCGGGACACATTGCTTCTCAATATACAAACAAAAGGACGATGATCTTGTGCGGCAATGGAAAAGTGGTGAGTGTGAGTGATGGTGAATTTGATGATATGCTAGAATTGGAAGATGTTAGTGATGGTGAGAAAGTGGAGTATGCAATAGGGAAGTTGTTGGTTACACGACGAGCTCTAAATGCTCAAATCAAAGTGGATGACTTGGAGCAACAAAGGGATAACATATTTCACACGAGATGTCATGTCTACAATAAGGTATGTAGTATGATTATTGATGGGGGTAGTTGTACCAATTTGGCTAGCACTACAATTGTTGACAAAATTGGGATTAACTTTGCTAAAACATCTTGGGCCTTACAAATTGCAATAGCTGAATGAATGTGAAGAGGTTAAGGTGAATAGGCGAGTGTTGGTGAGTTTCTCAATTGGAAGGCATCATGATAAAATGATATGTGATGTAGTTCCTATGCATGCTAGACATATTTTGTCAGGGAGGTTATGGCAATATGATAGAAAGGTAATTCATGACGGGTACAAAAATAGTTGCAACTTTACTAAAGATGGAAAATCTAATACTCTTGCACCGTTGATACCATAAAAAGTGTGTGAAGATCAAATCAAATTGAAAAGTGAGGAAGAAAAAAGATTGAGAGAAAAAGATAGTGAGATTGATTTTTCACAAAAAGAGAATAAGAGAGAAAATTGTGAGGTGACTAAAAGTGAAAAAAAAAAAGGAAAAAGAATAGAGCCATAAGAGAGGAAATAAAAGGAGTATTATGAGATGAGAGAAAACTTGAGTGAATTTTTTTTTTTGCAAAGGAAAGTGAGTTGAAGATGGTAGCAATTGAAAACCAATCTATGAGCTTGTTGGTTTATAAGGAGTCACTCCACAATCTTGAAAAATCTAATACAACATACCCTAGTTTGGCTACTTCTTTGTTGTAAGAATTTGAAGACGTGTTCCCGGAAGACATACCTAGTGGGCTACAACCCATTCGAGGTATTGAAGATCAAATTGATTTCGTAACTAGGGCTATTATTCCAAATAGGCCAGCTTATTGAAGTAATTCCGATGAGACTAAGGAACTTCAAAGTCAAGTGGAAGAATTGATGAGTAAAGGGTTTGTGATTGAGAGTATGAGTCCATGTGTCGTGCATGTACTACTTGTGCCAAAGAAAGATGGAACCTGAAGGATATGTGTCGACTGGAGTGTCATCAACAATATAATGGTAAAATATCGTCATCATATTCCTAGGTTAGATGACGTACTAGATGAATTATATGGATCATGCATATTTAGTAAAATTGATTTTAAAAGTGGTTATCATCAGATTAGGATGAGGGAAGGAGATGAATGGAAAATTACTTTTAAAACTAAATATGGGTTGTATGAGTAGTTAGTCATACCATTTGGACTTACTAATGAACCTAGCACATTTATGAGAATAATTAATCTTATTTTACGAGCATTCATGAGTAAATTCATAGTAGTTTATTTTGATGACATATTCATATAGTAATGATCTAAATGAACTTATATGGCATTTAAGATGTGTGCTTGTGATCTTAAGGTAAAAACAAATTTATGCTAACTTTAAAAAGTACACGTTTTGCATGAAAAAAAGTCATTTTTATAGGTATTTTGTTAAAAAATTTAGTACACTTACCGCACCACTGGCGAAAATTATAAAGAAAAGTGTAGGATTTCATTGGGACATTGAACAAGAACATGCTTTTAATACTATTAAGGATAGGTTGTGCATCGCACCGATTTTATCATTATCTAACTTTAATAATACTTTTGAGATTGAGTGTGATGCATCAGGTATGAACGAAGGCCAATAGCTTAATTTAGTGAAAAGCTAAGTGGATCAGCTCTCAACTATCCTACATATGACAAGGATTTGTATGCACTTATTCGAGTTTCTGAGACATGGGAACACTACCTATGGCCAAATGAATTCGTGATTCACACTGACCATGAGTCCTTAAAGCATTTAAGGGGTCAAGATAAACTAAACAAGAGACATGCAAGGTAGATGGAGTTCATCAAGACATTTCCATATGTTATTCGGTACAAACAAAGTAAATAAAGTGTAGTAGTGGATGCTTTATCAAGGAGGTACATTCTTCTAACTTCTTTAGGTGCCAAATTGTTAGGTTTTGAATATGTTAAGGACATGCATCCTAATGATACATATTTTTGTAATATATACGAATCATGTGATAAGTGTGCTATGGATAGATTTTTTAGACATGATAGGTATTTATTTTAAGAAAATAAGCTGTGTTTCTAAATATTCAATGTGAGAATTATTATTACGTGAGACACATAATGGAGGTCTAATGGGTCATTTTGGTGTTAAGAAGACCTTAATGATGCTAGCTGAACATTTTTATTGGCCTAAGATTAAAGTTGATGTTGATCGGGTTTGTTGTAGACGCATCACTTGTAAAAAGGCTAAATCTAAGGTTTTACCACATGATTTATATATGCCATTACACGTTCCTAATGAATCTTGGGTTGATTTGTCAATAAATTTTGTGTTGGGTTTACCTAGGACTAAGAAAGGAAGATATTCTATATTTGTGGTGGTAGATAATTTAGTTAGACGACACATTTTATTCCATGTCATAAAACTGATGATGCCACAAATATTGTGAACTTATTCTTTAATGAAGTAGTATGCTTACATGGAATTCATAGAAGCATTGTATCGGATAGAAAAGTTAAATTTCTTAGTCACTTTTGGAGGATTTTGTAGAATAAGTTAGGAACGAAACTATTGTTTTCTACTACTTGTCACCCACAAACGGATGGGCAAATTGAGATAGTTAATAGGACTATGATACAATTGTTACACACTATAGTTAATAAGAATCTAAAGAGTTGAAAGGATTGCTTGTCCTTCATAGAATTTGCTTATAATAAGACCACGGATTCTACTACTTCTTATCCACCTTTTGAAATTGTATATGATTTTAATCCACTAACACCTTTGAATTTAATTCCTTTACATGTGAATGAAAATGGTACTTTAGATGGAAATAAGAAGGCCAATTTGGTAGAATCACTCCATGAAAAGGTAAGGTTGCAAATTGAGAAGAAAAATGAGTACTATGCTTCTCAAGCAAGCAAGGGATGAAAGCGCGTAAAATTTGAACCCGGAGATTAAGTTTGGGTACACTTGAGGAAATAATGCTTTTCAAATCAAAAGAAGTCAAAGTTGCAATCAAGGGCAGGCCATGAACCATTCCATATCCTTGAAATGATCGATGACAATGCCTACAAATAAGATCTTCTAGGTGAGTATAATGTTTTAATTACTTTTAATATCTCTGATCTTTCTCTCTTTGATACAGGTACATATTCGAGGTCGAATCATTTCGAATAGGAAGTGGATGATATGATCCAGGATACAAGGACAAGTACGGGTAAGGATTCATTGATTGTTGAGGAAGGGTATATGACTAGATCGTAAGCGAACAGGGTAAAAAAAGCAATGAGACTACTTGCTCAAGCTACGGTTGATGAAATATCGATCACAATAAGTAAATAAACAAGTTTCACGCTGGGCTTGGAAGAAAAAATATGATGTATCAACTTGGTCCAAGCAGCGAACGAGAAAATTGAAAAGAGTAACCATGCAATCACATAGTTACCCTAAGCATGCGACCGCATGCCTCTATACCAAGGCTCAAATGATGTTTTTTTGGAACTATGGGACCGCATAGTACAAGTTCGGCTAAGAATTTTTCAATTTTTGGAAATAGTCTTATTTTATTTAAAATTCTAATTTTACAGTAATTCTTGAATATTAATTTTGCTTTTAAGTAGGTTTTACGGGTTCTTTATAAATATGACACATTCTATTCACTGTAAAGACATAAAATTTGTTGAGAGAATAATTGAAAAATATATTGCTTTTTTCTTATTCTTCATCGAACTAATTTTGAACTTATCAAGAATTAAGTTCTTGTCAATTCATCAAATTAAGTAAGGTTCATAATTTTTGTGATCACGAGGTCAACATATTGTCGGCGATTGTATTGGTTATTTGATTCAATAATTTATTAGGTCGAGCTTTCAAACATTGATTCTTGAATTTCTTGGGTTGAATCAATCTTGTGTAGGTTTCATAACTTCAATTGTTACGTGGTTTCGCATCAAGCACTTTGATCTTGGAGAGTTGTTTCGGTCTTCCTCATGAAATGATCATTAGATTACATGTATTGATTTGTTTTCTCCATAAATTTCCTGAATATCTCTTCCAACTGAGACTTCTTCTCCTACAGTTGAAACTAATCATGTTGACTATTCTGATTCTGATTACCCCAAGTGAAATTTGAGTACTTTATTCAAACTGGATTGTAAGTATCTGAATGTAGATTATTTTGTTAGCGTTTTCCCCATTGTGCATAATCTACATGCTCCATTCTTTGTGCCAGAATAGGACAATCTGCTGTATTATGATCTGCCTTACAATCCTCACAACTTGGCTTGGGCTGCATTAGCTGTCTATAATATGTTCTCCACCTTATGGAAATAATGATTCTATTTTTGCAAACAAAGTTGAGTAAGTATCCACCTCGTCTACAGCCTAGAGCTTTCTTTTGATTTAGCTTGACAGAAAATAGATATGTCATACTTCAACTTTGCTATCTTGGCTTGTGGGAAGAATTTTGTGCAGAACTTTTAGGTTAGATCATTTCACGTGCTTTGTCATACAAATTGTATAGGAACATGTGGGCCTTGTATCCTGCAGAATTGTTTGTGGCCTTGAAACCGAACCTCGAGGCACAATTAAGCTTATTTCTAGACTAACCAGGACCACTCCTACTCCTGATCCAGTGTCTCCTGAGGAGCTATTAACAAAGAGGTTCTAAAAGGGGTGTTCGACGGGTTCAATGTCCTCTTCCATTTCTAGAACAAGGGTGAGCTCTGCCAGTGAAGCCATACAAGGGGAAAGTCATTGAGATCAACTTATGGTCAACTTCCATTTTATCAAATGTGGCTCCAAAGATGATGTAGACAGAGCTTCCACTATCCACTAATATCCACTAGGGCATCACAATGTGAATAATGCATACCAATTAAGTTGTCTTCGGAGAAACTAATGGGTTTTCTCTCGGTAAAGGATCAATTGTTGCCTACTATGAAGCTCTCCATGGGGAGGTCCCTTGCTTTCCTTGCATAGTTTCTTTGGGATTTTTTTATTCTTCCCCAACATATAGGCCTCCAAAAATTGTGGGTTCATGATCAGAATCAGCTAGGGGGATTCTTCTTTGCCTTTGATCGTCCCTAGGTCTCTCCCTATCATTACCTCTCATTTGAAGAACACTGTCTCTATTGTAGCATCTCGGCTCATCATTTTGGGCTGTTGGTTCTGTATAGAAAGAGCGTTTCTTTGGAGGTGCCTATTTCTCAATTGATTGTTATTCTGAGGGTGTATCGCAATATCTCTACAACCAGTAGTGTTGTGGCTAGAAGAATGGTGGCATGTACAATACAGGGGCACATCGTCCATATTTCTAGGTTTAGCGCCTCATCCTCTACCTCTCACTGTTTAGGAGAATAATTGGTAAGGCATGCCTTAGTACATTTCAATACCAGGATTCACTTCCTCATAAACTAAGGTAGGCATTGCACTTAATGTTTCTACAGTCAACACTTGTCGTGGATTGAGGGAGGTCGACTGTTCGACTTGGTGGTCTATCAAGTGTGAGGTTGGGCCTCTTTCTCGTTGAATTTGAGGAGGTGGGAATACTTGGTTTGCCCTAATCCTATGATCTTTCAATTTTTCATTGATGATATCCTACCTTATCATTACCAGTAAGGTGTCATACGATAGGGTCTTTGTTTTGCACATCTCTCTAGAAGAGAGAGTTTATGTCTGGTCCTCCTCTTAGGGCTATCAAGGCTTCTTATATGTAACTTGTATACAGTAGGTCATCTCATCAATGAAACATGACATGAAGCTTTTCAATGACTCGCGTTGTTGCTGTCTCATGTCATGTAAGCGTTGTATTAGCCCTTCATCTTCATTGCTAGTTCCAAAGTGCTTAAGGAAAGTTTTCTTGTAGTCTGGCCAACTTCAGATATGAAGCTTTTTAATGACTTGCGTTGTTGCTATCTCATGTCATGTAAGCGCTGTATTAGCCCTTCACCTTCATTACTAGTTGCAAAGTGCTTAAGGAAAGTTTTTTTGAAGTCTGGCCAACTTCGGATACTTCATTCCGGAAGTTTGGTGTACCATATTTCAGCTTCTTCTCCTAAGGTTAAGTGGAATACTCTACACTTCATGGTGGGGGTGGCTCCTCTAAGACTCATGTGAGTCTTGAAGCTATTGAGATACTTTGTAGGTCGCCTTTTCCGTCATACTTGGAAATTTTAAGAAGCATGAAATGGTTCAATACAGGAGCATTCCTAATGCTTTGTGAAAATAGTAGATTGTCATCATCGTCATCGAGATCGCATGACCTTTGTGGCTAATTTGAATCCTCATCTTCCCTAACCTGAGTTTCGGGGGGGTGGTTTGGAAGGTCCCACTTGACTCCTGGCCTATTCCGTTCTCCTCTCATGCCTATTTCTAAGGGAGGATTCTGAGACACTTCATTGTAAACCGGCTCATGTATTTCAAATCGGGGAAGTTCCTACTGCCTTTCTAGGTGCAGGGAGAGCTTAAGCCTATCTATTTATAGGCAACCCTAGGCTCAAACTGTCAAAGACACTTACCGACCTCTGGTGTATGTCTTTTTCTGGGTCGTAGTTTGGAGAAAATTTGTATAGGCCCTCAGAGGATCAGTTTGTATCATAGTAGGTGAATGTATCAACCCCGACTTTCCTTTCCTAGGGAGCTTCCTCCCTTGTGTAATATGGGTAATCATCCATTTAGCTTTGGACCTCATCTTCACCGCGGTAGTAGCTTCTTTGTGAAGGGTCGTGAAATGCATTTCTTTGGACTAAATATAGAGGAACTAAGTATCCTCATTGCTCTGCATGCTCCTCAGTAGTTCATACATAGCTATGTTCTGCTGGGTTATATCTTTTCATATTTGTGGCCATCTCTTTAGTAAGCTTGGCAGCTATCCTAGACCCACCACTTCTGTGGGTTGGTAAGGTCTATGGTGAGTAGCCGGGACAGCATGCGAGGGTTTCCCTTCTTCAGGGTGTTCTCTAGCCCTTCGAGGTGCAGATCCTTCATTGTTTGAACTCATGGTGATAAGCTTTTATGGACAAATGATATTTTTTTTTTCAAGGACTAGATTGACTTCCAACCGAACGGTTTATCTTGGATTTTCTCAACGGTTCTTTCTTTAAGAATACTCATTTTTCCAAAGGGTCGAAAATCACTTCACAGTAAGAATTGCTTCCAACTGGCTTTTTGCTATAGAATTTTCGTGATTAAATGTGTGGTTTCCCACAGATGGACCTAATCTGTTGACCTCAAAAAATGTAACGCCAATGTGGATAATAGATGTCGGGCCCACTCATACCAATTCAAGCAGGTTTTGGCACAGGTGAGATAAGGAGAACAAGTAAACAGGAGAGATGCTTTACGGCGCGAGACAAAATTGTTCGAGTATCGACAGTAATGACTAAGATGATTGTGCTAACAAACAATCATCGACAAAGTGTACATAACCTCAGACCAAACTCACAAATATAGAACAAGAATGGGGGATCTTGAGAGTATTTTTCTCTAGTGTATTCTCATCTATTAGAATCAATGTTCAAAATATTATCCAAAAGATCAAAAACCCCCTTCCAATTTACAAAGACTACCTATTTATAGTATTCTGGCCGACGTAGTATCCTTTGGATCAAAACCATATGACCTTATCTCCTTGATTGAAGCCTCACATCACTAAATCTATTATACAATAAATACATTGACAACGGATCAGCTGCCCTATACATTATGCTGACACGCCTGACATTCTTTATTATAAACGTTACATCAATCACTTCTAAAGATTGTCTACGAATCTTGTAAAAGACAACTTCAGCTTTAGGGACTTTGGATGAACCAAGGGCTTCGACCGGGGGAAGGAGGGGGAGGGGAGCTTCGTATTGGTGATCTTCTATGTGAAAAGCTTCAACTTCTTCTTTGATTTCTTATGCAGCGTTTCGGCTTAGGAGCTTCAGCCATTTAGGCAGGCTTGGATACAGGAGCTTCAGCATTTGGTTAACTTCTTTGCTTTTGACCAATTGGGCTTTTGTTCTGTGGCGAGACGTATCAATACGTGTCTGAAAATATACATGCAACCCTTGCACCCTACCCTACCCACCCTACCCTTCAACACTTACTCCTTCTCCCTTCCTATATAATCATGGGCGGACGTAGGGGGTGGCCTGGGGGGACCATGTGACCCTCCAACTTTGCACCCTTTTTTTTTTAACTATTAAATTTTCTATATTTTTGTTCCAATTTTCGAAGTCATTGTGGGATGTAAAACGAAATCGAAATATTACATTCTTAATACCATTTCGAAGTGCTCACGGTCTAGTTTTCTACATCGTTAATGGTGTACGAAGCGATCAATCTTAGCAAATATTACGACTTGTCAAAGTAGGCCATTCAAAATTAGTATTTCGAAAATTTCGATGACATGCTAACTTTAAAATTCTTCGATGACCATACATTAATCGAATCTACAAATTGCTTATGTCATAACAATGCTTATTTTGAGAACTTCATTATAGATATATCAAATAGTCCAAACATATATCGAAAATAATTAAAGATGCATTAAACGTGAGTCTTAAAGAAATATATCTAACTTGCATTTTCTTTAAAAAAAAATTCAATTATTTTATTAACGTTTATTATTTTTGCGATACAAATTTCTCAATCTAATTTTCATCATTTTATTAGGAAATTTTATATGGAATATGACATCAAAAATTTTCAAAATTTTACATCCGAAAAAGTCATATCCCATGTAAATTTTCGAATGCAAAATTATATGGGGGTATGATTTTTTTGGACGTAAATTTTCGATTGTAAAATTTTTCCTAACTTCTTTGCAAGTTCGATTGTGCCCCCTAACTTTAACTTCTGCGTCCGCCCTTGTATATGATCACCCATTGAAATCACAAAATTGCATTCAACTCATATATCTTCTTTTAACATTTTGAAATTCCGAGAGAGTTTACAAATGGCCGAGCGTATCAACAACATTATGGACAACAGCACAAGGCTCAGCAGCAGCAGAAGCAGCCGGTATCCCACCAGGTGGTGAAGGCGGAGACAGGTGCCACCGCTGGCGGTTCCCTCCCGGTTCTCTCGGGGCTGACCATTGCCGCGACTGTGATAGCTCTCACTCTGGCCACTCCCTTGCTGGTCCTTTTCATCCCAGTTCTGGTGCCTGTGGTAATAATAATTTTCATGTTGGGTTTTGGTTTTCTGACTTCGGGAGGCTTCACGGTGGCGGGCATCGGTGTTTTCTCTTGGATTTACAAGATGGTGACAGGAAAACACCAGCCTGCGGCTGATCTGGTGGCGTTTAATTTGGAACAGTTTGGGCAGCAACGCACCTCCGGATCTCAAGCTTCTCAAGCTCTCTGTTTGTGTGTGTGCGTTTCCATTTTCTTGGAGTTGAATGGCAGTTATTTTTAATTTGGACTTGTTTGCAAAATTTGAGAGATGATGAAAGTGCATTAATGAAGCTGTTTCCTTTTTGTTCTACTTATTTACCTAACAATAAATTCAGCTCAAAATAATATAATAGAATAATAACTTCACTAAATAAAAAGATAATAACTAGAATTTTAAAATCATTTGACTCGACCGATATAAAAGTTAATAATATAGTTGAAAGTTATTATTTATTAAAATTTTATTTAGGTGAATAGATTGATCGAGGTAATTATGTTTATTTTGGTAATATATATATGAAATAAATTAATAACTACGTATTAATGAATTTTTTACTTGGATGAATTCTTCATTTTTTCATAGTTCAACTCTTTTTCGAAATGTACTATTTATCATTTAACCTTTCTTCGTGCCTTTTCTAACGACTTCATCCTCAGTTTGCAAGTACATATCAATAGTATCTTTATGGATATTTTCCTACTAGTATAGCAAGTAGTTATTTAATGTACTATTGCTTAAAATGCCTGTTTGGATAAATTGTTGATAAAATAAAATAATCTCATCTCATCATCTCATCATGTCTCCTCCTTTATTTATAATCATATATGAATAAGCTTCTGTTGTAAAATAGTAAATAATGATGAATGACTATTTGATTTTATGTAGAAGTCTATATGTCTTTCTTACTTTAAAAGAGTATATTATGTTCAGATTCTATTTCATTGGAACCGTATTTTTATGGATCCATTGTAATAATGAATTAGACTTTAGACAAGATATCTAGTTCTCTTATACTATTCTCTCTTTTTCTCCTAGTGTTATAATACATTATCTGCATGAAATTTTAGCCAAGTTAGCAAAAGTAATTAGTATTTTGTATTCAAAGAAAAGCACTAAGGTCTAGCAAATTGAGTCAACAAAATTGATTCTTCTTTCATCTACAAAATGAAAGAAGAATATTCAGAATGTTATTATTTTTTAAGAAGCACAACTTAAAATAAATAGTATGAAGAAAATTATGTTGATATTCTTGAGAAAATACATTCCAACTACGTAAATGAGTATATTCTTTTATTCTCCCGAAGAAATCAAAACTTTATACAAATCAATATTTTATAAAATATTGTGTTAGTCTTAAACGTCAACTTTGCACATATTAATGCTCTAAAAAAGCATAACATATAATCAAATTCTTTTATCCCAGAAAAATGTTGGGTTGTATCAACTCACAACTTAATACTTACCAGGCATCTATAACTTCTCTTATATTTACACCTTGACACATAAAAGTGCTCATTTTCTCAAGTAACAATGCCGTTTTGATTGTAAAAATGAAATTCATTTTTCTTTTCTATTTAAAAGTTTCACATCTTGCGACCTAAATAACGAGGTAAATGTATTAATGATATATCATTATCTTAACCCTATTTTAGTATTAATTTGAAGGGTTAAAATTTTTTATGATGTGATCTATTAATTCTGCTACATGTACACCATGCTTGTACATCATGGTGTACAACCCCCTCACATAGAGGAGGCCCATGAATTTTTTATTCATGGTGGGCCCCCTCACATGTGAGGGGACTGTATGGCATGGTGTACAATCATCATTTTTCGGGATCTATTGTATTACTATTATATATGTCCTCTCGCATCTGTTCGTTGGTCAAAGTCGTAAACATTAGGGATTCTGAGAAATAAAAGGAAAATCAAAGTGACGGTTACTCGGCAAACCATATGC
The DNA here is from genome assembly GCA_903798255.1 of Fraxinus quadrangulata. Classification (NCBI taxonomy): domain Eukaryota; kingdom Viridiplantae; phylum Streptophyta; class Magnoliopsida; order Lamiales; family Oleaceae; genus Fraxinus; species Fraxinus quadrangulata. Next base: position 79,534 of record CAIGRB010077250.1, read on the forward strand.
AATGTGGAACTTTGCCATAGGTATGATCATGGGAATAGTTAATGCCACGGAATGGGTACACTCTTGAAAGCGTAAATCATCATATTGTACCATATCATATAATTTGCAGTGTGATTTTTAACTTAATCGTTTATTGCTCAATTATGTTCTATTCGTGACAAATTATGTCGTCCCTTATTAATTTTGAAATGCTGATATTTGTAAATGCTTGTACGCTCAAATTTTGTGACTCTAAATATGTAAATATTTGTATTGGAATCTTGAATCCCCCTATTGCCATCTAATTTAATTATTAATTCGTAATCTAGTAAATGTACGTATTTAAAACAATCGATAATCCACTTTTATTTAATGTTCTTTTCCAAAATATATTAAACATATGTTTAATATGACCCGCTCCCATAGTTTAATGGAAATGCAAAAGCAATCAAGAAAAATCAAGAAATACTAAACTAAATTAAAATAAACAAACACTAGAGTTCATCATTTATCCAATACAAAGGAAAAACTAGCATATCATCCTATTAATTAAATTACACAATAAAATATGGAAAAACATCACTCGAATCAAGAAAAGATGGAAGAAAGTGGAGAAATCCACTCTCTTGAATGAATATTGATTTTGATTGAATAATTTTCAAGAATCTTGAGTAATTCGTCTTTGTTTGATGATCAAGCGTCATTTTTGGTCACCAAAATATGTAGAATATAGAGATTTTTGGATCTAGGGAGGTCTTACGTTCTGGATGGAATATGGTATTTATATAGTACCAAAAGATTTTATACCAAAATTCGTTGAAACAAGAAAAAGCAAAAAAAATCTTTTCCATACGGAAAATTATGCTTACACATAGTATAAGTTGAATGTACGCATAGTAAAATGAATTTAGGTTCTGTTGACCTATAATGGGATTTCGCGTATGCATAACCTGCAAACTCATGCGTACGTATAGCTTCACATTTTGGGGTTAATTGTGCAAATTGGTCCTTGAACTTTTCACAATATATTTTTGATCCTTTTCACTTGTGATTTCATCCATTTAGCTTCCAATTGCCTCCAATTGAGTTTGTAGCATCTTCACTCTTCATTTTATGACCCGACGCTACTATTGAAATGTTGCAACTTAGTCCACATTGTTTTAATTTCGCAATTCTTCTTTATTTATAACTTGTTTTCTCCAATTCTTTATCAAATCATAAGTTTTACCTAATAAATACAATATAACACAAACTTGGCTATTCATCAAAAGCACTACATAATGTCATTATTTAAAATATCGAATAAGTGTATAAAAATACACTTATTAGTTATCGTGAAGTTTTTCGCTATAGTTGAGTTATGGCCAGAGCCCAATATTTTCCATCTAAGGAATTTCGAAGGTGCAACGTATGTACAAACGTTCCAACATAGTGCACTGAAATAGACATTATAGAATGAAGAGAATACATATTTTATTTTAACTCTTTTATAAAATATATCTTAAACCACCCTGATCAGTGATATTTTATGGCATGGTTAGCCGGTTGTTATATTAATGAGGTAATTTTCTCAGTATTAGAAGGAGAAACAGATGAGAAAACGCATCAATATTATTTATATATTTGTACATGACAATACGAATAAGAAGTTTAAAAGATAGTACAACTAAAAGATGCATTTTCTGAACTAAAAGTGGTTGACCAAATCTCATATACTAGTTGTAAATGCTCTAGCTGTGATTGAGATTTCGGAAAACAATAATCTATCATTAATTTGGTAAATCTATAGTGCATTGAAGCGTGAAGACATTTGAATCCAAGATAAATATCCCCAAAAATAAAAGGAAGAAAAATTGATGCAAATATTAAAGATAATCCCTTTAGGAAGATGTATACTCTAGGAAAGTATATAAGACATACCAATTATAAAAACTCAAAGAGATTAAGACATCTGAAATATTAAAAAAGCAGAGATCTCAATAAGTTATGTCATTATGACAAAAGAAATTAACACTATAACAAAAATGGCTACATCTCAATAAGTTATGTCATTATTAACAACATTCGAAAAACATTATTGTATCTTTCTACTGTATGACAGCATCGACGTTTGAAACACACATCCAAATGATGTAAAAGATTTTCGACAACTTTTTTGAACGTTGCAAAAGGATTTTTTTTTTCTTTTTTTTTTTTGGTAGTAGAAATTGATAAGAGAAGTTTCTAGACAATATTTTTGTACATGATGTAGCTTTTCAAATTAATACCGATAAAAAAATGATAAGCCAAATAAATTAACGTAACTTAGATAAAATTGAATTCACTATGGAAACTCGACGTTTGTGGAACTACTATATAAACTAAGGGTGAACGCAGTTCGATCTAGGTAATTTGTGACATATTTTCAACTCAAACCATTTCATGCGGTTTCAAATTTATTCAAACCAAACCAAACCAGAAATTGCAGGTTGATTCGGTTTTAATCCACGGTTTACCTATCGACATTATAATAATATATTTAAAATAAGTTAATATATAAGTTTAAACGAGAACTAATAATGTTAAATGTTAAATTACATTCATTTTTCCTACCTTGTAAATAAATTATTTTCAAAATTGGTTGCTAAAAGATATTAATAGAACGAATATATCTTTCTTCCTTTTTATTTACCTTTTCTTATTTGCCTTTTATATTGTCATATATTGGTAAAGACAGAATCACATTCTGCTGTGATAATTTGGTTAAAACTTTTTCATCCTNTTTCTTCAAATTAGAAAAATTTTAAAAAAATTGACTGACTTGATCGATCTTAGTTTAGAGACCATTAATACTAAATCCAATTCCACCCATTTTTTACTTTTCATTCAGATGGAACGGGACTATGTAAATGATAGAATTACTTAAGGGTGAACGTGATTCGATTTAAGAGATTCTTGTTATATTTTCAAATCACAAATCACAACTCTCAAGTGTATAATAAATTCAAAAACAACAAATAAAAAAATGAACAATGAAAAAAATGAATTGAATATGAATCTAAGATTTATCAAGAGATAAATATGTGATTCGGGTAGACATTAGCAGACTAACAAGTAAAAGGCGATTTACGATTTGCGATTGGGAATCACATTTTGTTCTTCAGTGGCAAGCAAATATCAAATGTTTGAGAAATGAGAGTTTAGATTAGGACTCCTGAAGTTGTGGGCATGATTTTTGTCGTAGTTTTGTTGAATTATGATTTAGATTGTTGAAAATAAATATATATTTTTTTATTTCATATGATTTGGGATTAAATTTAGTTTAGATTAGATATCGGGTCAGGATGTGTCTTGTGGACTTATAAAATCATCGACTAATAATGATGAACTTAATTTATTTTATATGATTATTTCAATGAGTTGGTTATAATTTGTATTACTAAATTGATATTATTTTTTTCTAAAAAAGTGAAAGCTTTAAAATTTGTAAGTTAATAAAATTAATTTTTTTATTAAAAATTTTAAAAACGGTTTGGTTTTATGCGATTTTTGAAAATTGAAACTTAAACCAAACCATTTTGAAATAATTTGGTTCGGTTTGAATAAAAAAAAAATCACAAGTCCACGTGAACCCGAACCAACGGTTTTAAACTAACGGGTTCGGTTCGATTTGCGGTTTCACGATTTTTTTGTTCAGTCATAATATAAACACCTAAAGTTGTAAAGACGGTAGTAGTTATGGGAAAAATAAATGAGAAAAACAAAGTCTCAAGATATAATACACGATCCTTTACACAATGATTTTTGCAAGGCTTATATATAGATAATTCTTCTATTGTGGATTCTGGAATGTAAACTGAATAAATAAGTTCCCCTGAAAATGGAAAAGTTTTATCTCAAGAGAATTAACAAACAATTAGAAGACTACACTTAGAAAATGAAACAAGAAGTTTCAAAATGAGGAACTGGAAATTTTAAAACCCATAAAGGTTGATGAGTGTGTTTCACTATCATATTAATGCTACTTAATTTTGATATTTCGTTTGATTGTTTTAGAATGTTTTTGTATTATTTTATAGGGGTGAATTGGTGCAAATGATGCAAAACTTGGAGAAAAGAGTGATGTAATCATGAATCAATGAGAAGTTGATGTCGATGTGGTGAAACTCAATGATTGAAGGCTAAATTGAAAGAAAGAAGTAGATAGCGACAAAAAATAGTGAAATCCAAAGTTTGAGGACTCAATTGAAACTTTTCAATAGTTGATTCAAATCACAAAACGATAATTGAAGATTACTAGGAGTCATCCGAATACAAGTAGAAGTCAAAAAAATAGTGAAATATGATCAAAATATTTACAAATCAATTTTCAATCATACAAGTATGTTCTAGATTTTTAGCCAGAGATTGAGACCTATTTTTGACATATTAAACGTTCAAACTGTGGAAAGTTATTTGAAATAGAATTATAGCCTTTGAGTTGTCTTTTCAACGCATTTTAAATTATCTCAATTGGATGGAAGGAGGAAAATTTATGATAAAAATATTGAAGAATGTGCAGTGTTGAATTTTTACCCGAAAGTGGGTACCACAATGCCACTATTGCTCAAATTTCAACAGGATCAAGGCACGGGGGAGCTGCCAAGTGAGAAAATTTGTTTTGAATATTTTGGTCTCTTTTTAAATCACAATCAAACCCTAACTCTTTCAAGACTTCATTATGATATAATACAATCCCAAATACCACTTTTCAACAACAAATCATCGAGTCAAGACCAAGAATTGAAGAGGGCAAGATTCAAGAAATCAAGGAGGCAAATGCAACATGGCGAAGAAAACTGATTAAACAATTCAAAAAATAGTTTTGTCTTTCTTTTTATCTTGTTATTTTTTATGAAATGTATATGTCTCATATCTCATATAATGAACTAAATAATTATTCTAGGGTCTGATTAGCCAAAACTTGGGGGTATGATTTGATTTTTTTAGTTATTTCTATAAAAATGTTCTTTCAGTTTATTTGCAATAATGATTTAATATTTTCAATTAATTGACCACCAATTGAATGATTAGATGCTAGTAAATTTCAGTACTTGAGAGAGAAATTTAGGCGTGATCATAACAATAATATAACCTAGATTTTAGGTTTCGAGAGAAAGTGTAGAATTTATGAAACTTGTTCCATCTAAGAACCATGATTTTGATAAATCTTGATTTTAATTCGGAATAGTGACACTGGAATTAATTTTTAGGATTAATTTTTATCCGACTCTCGAGGGATGAGATAGAATTACATTAGGGTTTTTGCTAATAAACACGAAAAATGATTAGAGATAACTAGGCTTTGAAAATCATATTTGATAGTTAGGTGCAATCATATCCTAGGCTTTCCTATATTGATAAATTCTTAAAACTTGCACTTATTCATTGACTTCGTCACAATTATTCCTAATTTAGATAAAACATTGATTCAAAAATTCATTCATCTAGATAAAATAAAGACTATACATTTATAATACTTAGTATAAAATTAAATTGCAATCCTGGTGGATTTGACACTTTAAATCCATTCATATATTACAAAACTTAACACTATATACTTACGGTAAAATTTACGTTGTAGAAAACCCGTAACAAGTTTTTGGCGTCGTTGCCAATGATTGTTTAATTTGATTTTTTGCTGAATTATTACCAAGTAGCTTTTGTTTTAATTTAGATTTATATTCTTTTAATTAGCTTGCTTGTTCTTTGTTTTAGGTCTATGCGACGATTGAGGAGTGTTGTACGATTACCCTTTGATCTTGAAATTGAACGAACTTTAAGATTTTTAAGGGGTATACAAAGAAATGAATTCGAAGCAATGGCAAAACAAACAACGAAACAGAACATTCAACAGCGGGCCATTAGAGATTATGTCAGACTAGTGGTCAATGACAATTACTCCGATGTTGCACACCAAGCTATGGCTTAAAATAACTTCGAACTGAAGCCATGATTGATATACATGGTTCAACAAAATCAGTTTTGGAATCTCCAACAGATGATCCAAATGCTCACCTTGGTTCCTTTCTTGAAATCTGCTATGTGGTAAAGATGAATGGCGTTACTGCAGACGCCATTCGACTACATTTATTTTCCTTCTCATTGAGGGATAAAGCAAAATCATGGTTTCAATCTTCGCCATATGTATCCATTACAACTTTAGAGGGATTAGCTCAGAAGTTCTTCACAAAAATTTTCCCCCATCCAAAGCGGCTCAATTGCGGAGTGATATTGGCGAATTCAGACAAGTAGATTTGGAACCATTTTATGAGGCTTGTAAGAGATTTAAGGATTTATTTAGAAGATAGCCTCAGCATGGTTATTAGGACTAGATGCAAATGAAAATCTTCTACAACAAGTTGAATGGTCAGACAAGTACAATAGTGGATTCAACAGCTGGATGAACTTTGATGTCCAACACTGCAGATATAACTTACTCTTGTTGGATGAAATAGTCACTAATAGCTATCAATGGCCAACTGAGCGTTCAATTGCAAAAAGAGTAGTTGGCCTTTATAAGGTGGATCTCATTACAAGCTTTATAGCTCAAACGTCTTCTCTCACAACTCAAATAGCTACATATAACAATGTGAACTTGCTACAGCCACTACTTAGGTTCAATAATCAGTTTTCTAACGAAAAGTCATCACAGGAGGATATCTTGGGAACCTTTATTTTAGAGGTATGTGCTGGATTCAACAAGGACAGGTCCAAACTAGAGAATATTGAAACTCACATAACCAACATGGGGGCCACAGTGAAAAAACTAGAGGTACAAAATGGTGAGCTAGCAACTGCAATGAATTTCCAACAGCAAGGGAAGTTTGCAAGTGACATCGAGGTCAATCCAATAGAGCACTACAATGCATTCAAATTGAGGAGTGGTAAAGTAGTTGAAGAGAGCAAGCCTACAGAGTCTTTGATTCCTACACTTGCTTCAGATCATGTTTAAGAAACACATGTTGAAGAGCATATGGTTGAGGCAGAGGCAACAAAGAAGACTTCTAAGCCTAACCCAATTTCATTCCCAGATAATCCATCGATTTTGAAGCCACAACTGCCATATCCATAGAGATTCCTAGAGAAGAAATTTGATGAGCTGTTTGTAAAATTTCTGGAAGTCTTCAAGAAAATCCACCTCAATATTCCTTTTGCAGATGCTTTGACACAAATGTTTAATTATGCTAACATAGAAACTAAAAGATTCGGGTAGAAGTTCACTCAGAAACTAAAAGATTCGGGTATCTTCATTATTCCATGCATAATTGGTACTTCTACATTTGATAAGGCATTGTGTGACCTGGGAGCTAGCATCAATTTGTTGCCACTATCTGTATTCAAGAAGTTGGGTCTTGAAAAAGTGAATCTAACCACAATCACTTTGCAACTAGCTGATAGACCCATCATATATCCTAGAGGTATCATTGAAGATGTGTTGGTTAAAGTTGACAAGTTTATCTTCCTGGTGGACTTTGTGGTTTTGGATATGAAAGAAGATCGAGAATTACCATCAATTGTTGGTCGACCCTTCTTGGCAATTGGGAGAGCTATGATTGACGTCTAAGGAGGAAAATTGACACTACGGATTAATGAAGAGTAAGTCACGTTCAATATTTATCAAACGAAGAAATCCTCAGGAAAAGTCAACACTTGCCACATGGTCCAATCAATTGATACAGTGAAGGGTAGAAATTTCAAAAGAGAATTGTTCTATGGCCCTAGAGAGTAGTACATGGCAATCAGTTACTCAAAGATTGATACAACTACTTCTGGATGCTACACAGGGATCGAGGAAGTGGTGGATTTCATCTTAGTTCAAGAAGTCGATCCACCTCACAGAAAGAAGAACTAGATTGTAGAATCTTTTAAAACTTCCCAACATTGTCAAATCAAAAGAGGTTTTGAAGACTATACCGAAGTTGAAGCCTCCTCCTAATCCTAGTGGCCATTCTAGTTTGAAGAAAAATTCGAAGTGAAGGAAAGAGTCTGGAAACATGAAGGAAGGAGTGTGCTTCTTGAAGATCCAATATAAGGAATTTTGGCAATGTCAAGCTAATGCCTTTAAAGAAGTACTTCTTGAGAGACAACCCAATCTTTCTATCTTCTATCTCTTATCTTTAGATTTTAGTTTATATTTTACATTTTTTTAGTTTATTAATGAGTTTGTCTTTCTCATAAGTTAAATCTCAAGTTTGAGGGAGAAGCTATATCAACATTCATCATCCATCAATCCATCATCACATTACCATAATGTCAATAGCAATGAAAACAACCATTATTTTTACTCAGGGAAGTCCTCCTTCTTTTTCTTTAATTTCACATTGGAGAAAATGTTTAATTTAAGTTTGGAGAGGGTGAATTATTAATTGTTTTATTTCTTAGTTGTTAGTTGTTTTAATTATTTTGTGTGATTATAAAAATAAAAATAAAAAATTGCATCCTTATTTGAGTTAGATAGCTTTGTCGACGTTAATGTATATACTTGAGAACACATGTTGGTTAATGAATTATAATGGAGTTATGTGTTTCGGTTAAATTTTTTGTTATTCATGTAAAAAGTGAAATTATATATGCACGTGAGTTTATTGAAGCGATGTACACGAATAAGTTGATTCATACCGATAAGTTGAAATAGAGAACTTAGATGCCAAATCCCATAACATATGATTTACTACATCCTTAACCTTATATAGAAAATTTTGTGGTGTTCGAGCCAGTAAAAGAGTTGATTTAAACTTGTGATGATTTCCTGCATGTTGAAAAAAAATGTTAGTTTGGAATGTCTTTAACTTTCAAGTATGAACTAGGTGTTAACCGTATGTTAAGAGATCTATCCTCTTGTAATTCTATTTTTCTTGTAAATAAAAAGAGCATTGAACTTGTTAACTCTATCTCTCACGTCGACACCTTTTTTACTTGAGTTAGTAAGTCTGTTGGGGTATCTCAAAACCTAGAACCCTTTGGCCTTCAAAGCTAGGGAGTTATCAATTAAAAGCTTGTTACAGGGGTCAAGAAGAAAACAATTTGACTTTGATCTTCAGCTAAAAATATCAAAATAAGCAAGTAATTGTGCAATTGTAAAATAATTAATTGGGATAATCATCACATGCATAAATTGTTGACATTACCGATTATACTAAACCAAATTAGACTAGTGTAAGAAATTGATAATAGGAATTCAACTTTAGAATACACCATTGGGAAGAGAGTAAAAGAAAACAAGTTTGGGGGTATGTAAATCCCACGAGCGAAGAAAGATATATTTGACTTTTGAGGTCGGGAATTGGATCAACTTGTGAATATACAGCGTTGCACTTAATTTTTCACACACACACAACGCCCATTTTGCATTGAATGGGTGAAAAACTAGCTTTTGCATTATAATGTTGAAGTAGTTCATGAATTTGATATAATGTTTTAAATTTTTGGCCATCAAGGCAAGCAATCTAACTAAACACGCTTTAGGTGAGTTCGTTTGTTAGTCTATTCTTGTATGTTTGCTCAAGGACTAGCAAAGTATTAAGTTATGGGGTGTTTGATGAGTATGTTTCACTTATTATATTAATGCTTCTTAATCTTAGTATTTCATTTGATTCTTAGAGTTTTAGAACGTTTTGATCTATGTTTTCGTATTATTTTATAAGGTGAATTGGTGGGGAATGATGCAAAACTTGGAGAAAGGAATTATGTAAGCATAAATCAAGAAAAAGTTGATGTTGACATTGACTTTGATATTGACGTTGACGTTGGTGAAACTAGATGATTGGAGACTAAATTGAAAGAAATAAGTGAATAATGATGAAAAACGGTAAAATCCAAAGTTTAAGGACTCAATTGAAACTTTTTATTAGTTGATTCGGACCACAATACAATAATTGAAGATTGATTGGAGTCATTCTGATGCAATTAGAAGTAAAAAATGAGTGGAATATGATTAAAATACTTTCACAAATCAATTCTTAACCGTACAAGTATGTTCTAAATTTTTAGTTGGCGAAAAAAGATTGATTCAACCATCCAAAATATAGTTTTATCTTTCTTCTCTTCATGTTATTTTTTATAAATTATATAGATTTTGTGTTTCATGTCACGAATTAAATAATTTTTATAGGGTTTGATTAGCCAAAACTTGGGGGTGTGATTTGATATTATTTTAGTTATTTCTATGAAATTTTCATCTCCGTTTATTTGTGTTATTGATTTCATGCTTTCAATTAATTGGCCACGAATTGAATGATTATATGCTAGTCAATTTCGGCACTTGAGAGAGGAAAATTGAGGCCCGATAATAACAATAATACAACATAGATTTTATGGGATTCGAGAAAAAATGTAGAATCTATGAAGCTCGTTCTATCTAAGAACTACGATATTGATAAATTTTGATTTTAATTTGGAGTAGAGATATTGAAATTAATTTCGATGATTAATTTTTATCCGACACTCAAGAGAAGGGATAAAATTACATTAGGGTTTTTACTTATAAACATGAAAAATTGATTAGAGATAAATAGGTTTTGAAAATCATATTTGATAGTTAGGTGAAATCATACCCTAGTCTCTCCTATATTGATAAATTCTTAAAACTTATATTTATTCATTGAATTCGTCACAATCATCCCTAGTTTAGATAAAACAATTATTCAAAAAATCTTTTATCTAGATAAAATAGAGATTACACAATTATAGTACTTAGTATAAAATTAAATTACAATCTTTATGGGTTCGACACTTTAACTCAATTCATATATACAAAACTTGATACCATACACTTGCGGTATAATTTACGTTGTAGAAAATACGTAACAGAGGGACATGGTTAATGTTGAGATTGTGTAATACACAACCCTTCATGGGTGAAAAATGCACTAGAATTGCATGGTTGTGCGGGATAGATACACTTTATGCTGTGATTGTGTGAGAAACAACTCTTTGCCCTGGTGCCCATTATATTCAAAAAAACAAAAAGAGTTTTGAATAGTATTTTTAAGAAAATGTGTGATTATAAAGTTGGAAAAAGTTTAGGATTTACATGTCAAATATTTTATTGTGTGAATGTGTGTTGAAAATGATCCTGCAGCAAAATTAGTTTTAAAACAATGGACACCAAACGAGGGCTTTATGAGTAGTCTGTATGATCTATACATGTGCTCTCTTAATCTACATTTTATGTTCATTTCCAATCTTAATATAATCTGGAGGTTGTTGAACAAATACATGTTTCCCCAAGTTTCCATGCAAGAATGTTGAAATCCAACTGGAAGATAGGTTATGAATTTTGTGATGCCAATGTGATCCCCAATAAGATTGTATCATGTCTTGCAACTGGAGTAAAAACTACTTTATAGTCAACTCCATACTCTTGCTTGTATGCCTTGTACTTGTCAACTTCACCATTTTCCTTTAGTTTTGTTTTGAAGATCCACTTCATGCCATGATTTTGTGCCCTTCTGGAAGACTCGATAGCTCCCAAGTATTTTTTTTTCTTTCAATTGATGAAATTCATCTTCCATCAATTTTCACCATTATGATTCTTTGATAACACTTTCGAAAGTTGTAGGGCCTCATAGTCTATCATCCATTCATACATCTTTTGAATACGGCGAAAATGAGATTTAACTGCTGCATTAGTAAATTCTACTATTGGTGAAATTTCAATTCTTGTTGGAGTTACATTTGGTAGATTTTCTGAGTATAGGATTCATTGAAATTTGTTGGTATAGGGACTGTTGCATTCTTCTTCCACTTTACTAGAAATTTTTTTTGGAGTAGGTTGTTACCCTTTCCAATCCCAAGTGCTCTCCTCTTCAAAAATGACATCTCTACTAGTTTGTCCGTGTATTGAATAATTTATATGCGTTTGATGATTCATTTACACCAAGTAAGACACTTTTCACCGTTATTGTCAAGCTTCTTCATTTTCTAATTTGGGACATGTACATAAGCTATACAATAGAAAATTTTGAAGTGATCTACATCTGGTCTCTACTCACTCCAACCTCTTTTGGTGTCATGTTTTGAACAGCAAAATTAAGACTCCTATTCAAGACATGGTACTCTAATTTACTGCTTCCAACCAAAAACTCTTTGGACCTCTCCTTCTTGCCAGCAAGTTTATCACCAACACTGATGATGGTTTTTTTTTCCCTCTCCAATACACCATTTTTTTGTTGTGTATAAGCGACTACGAGTTGTATTCGAATGGCATGAGAATCACAAAAACCTGCAAACTCTTTTGACCAGTATTCTCTACCGTGATCAGTATGAAGATTTAAGTTTTCTAGTTTTATTTTAAAAGCTTCTGCTTTCTCGTACAAAAAATAGAAGTTTTTGAGGTATGATCATCGATGAAGGTAATTAAATATTTCTTATCCCAATTAGAAGATGATTTTCTCGTCCCTCAAATGTTGAAATGAATCAGCTCCAGAATATAGTTTACTCTCCATGACTTTCCTCGAGAAAATTAGGAACAACGTTGTTTGCCAACAACATGTTCTTCAAAAACTTGAGGAGTGGCAATTTTTCATGTACCATTTTTCTTACTGTTGTAGGCTCTTTAATCCACCAAAATTCAAATTGTCATAGCAAAAATGCCAAAACTTTGATATGATGACATCATTACTGTAGACTTCCATAATATAGGCCATACACTGAACTATTAGTGACCTTGTTGTATCCTATGGTGAGATGAGCACTCTCGGTGTGTGATACCATGTCTTACCTTTGAAGCGAGTCGAGCCGTCCATGGGCATGAACAGCTTGCCTCCCTAAGCGAAGTTGTTAACCTACAGACCTCACGTTCGGCCACATAACATAATCCACATGGTTTTTGCAGTTGTAGTAATTTTATTAATCATTGTCCACTAGATGAACCTCGCATAACACTAAAGGAAATAAGATCCAATAGATTGGGTACACTGAACTATTAGTGACCTTGTTATATCCTATGGTGAGATGAGCACTCTCGGTGTGTAATACCATGTCTTACCTTTGAAGCGAGTCGAGCCGTCCATGGGCATGAGCAGCCTGCATCCCTAAGTGAAGTTGTTAACCTACAGACCTCACCTTCGGCCACATAACATAGTCCACATGGTTTTTGTATTTGTAGTAATTTTATTAATCATTGTCCTCTGGATGAACCTCGGATAACACTAAAGGAAATAAGATCCAATAGGTTGGGTAGGATAACAACCAGATGGAAATGTAATTAGCGTTTTTTATGGGAAAATATTTCATTCATGAAGGCATTTAGCCTTAATGCAGGTTACAATAGTATTTATCAATGAAAATTACATTTTCAATGAAGAAGGGGACACTATGCCACCAAAGTACCAAAACCTTGAAGGGACCATGCATGCCATGCCAAGTAGTGAGGGGCTTGATTAGCAACTTTATTGCCGTGATAGAGGCCAGAATGAGGGAAACGTAACATTAATTCCTTTATTTCAGAAACCACGAGGTGGATTGACGCTGAGGTTAAAGCTGGTTTGTTAATTTCATTTACAAGAAACAGGCAATCACTCTCCACTAGTAAATTTAAAATGCCCAAATTGAGACAGAGTTGTAGGCCTCTCATTAGTGCAGCCGTTTCAACATGTTCAGGTTCAAGAATACAGTTTTCAAAGCCATAGCAGCCATAATCACTTCTCTTATATGTTCCCGTAAAATAATACCGAGTCCAACTTTATTGAAATCAAAGAACAATGCACCATAAACATTGAGTTTGAAAGCATTCCGAAGTGGAGCAGACCATCTAAATTTTCGAGACAGCACTCCAGGAATAGTTTTTCGAGAAAGATTCAATTTAGTAATAAATTTATTGGCTAAGGCAATTGCTATTACTTGTTGTGGTGGCAGGTCAATCTGATCATGGATATTTTTATTCCGTCGATACCAAAACCCCCACGTAATAAGCAGAAAATCTACAAGAGCCTCCTTTGACATTGTTGTCAATATATCAATAGCTGCTTGCATAAAACCTCTTGGATAACTTTTATGTTGCAGCACCGGGAATCGACTGGTAAGGTGTTGATGAATAGAGGGACGGTGAAGCAGGACATGGCATAAATCTTCCATTTGGTAACCACAAAAACAGCATTGGGCAGCAATAGGGATTTTCCTGTGAATTAAATTATGTTTTGATGGCAGACTCTCTTGACAAGCTCTCCAAGCAAAGACCTTTATTTTTGGAAGGATTTTCAATGGCTACATCGTATCCCAAAATTTCTTCCTCTAAGCAATATTTGAAGAATTGCCATGATCTGGAGTTACACAAATTTTGAAGAACCTATATGTGCTGCTCATTGAATAGATGCCAGATTTTTCGTGTTCCCATGGCCAAACATCCTCGTCTCTCAAGTAACCTGGTTGTAATCTCAGGATAGCCTCTACAATTTTTGGATTGATGAAGCTTCTGAGTTTACCAAATTCCATGACCTCAAATGGGATCAATCAATGAGGATACTGGACAATCAAGTTGCTATTGATAATTTCTTTATAAATCAGCCCCTAATTCCTTGCTCAAGTATATCACCTCTGGGATCCATTTATCATTGAGAATATTTATGGTGTTTCCACTTCCCACAATCCATCTTTCTCCCTGTATCAATAGATTTTTAGCCTCCCAAATTCCATGTCAAGCATATGAGGGATTACCCCTAAAGATGCCTTCAAAACATTATCATTAGAGAAGTAGCGGGCTGAGTATATTTTGTGGACCAGGCTATCCCTGTGTTGTAAGAGCCTCCAAGCTTGTTTACCAAGCATGGCCAAATTAAAGATCTCCAGTTCTTTAAAACATATGCCCTAGTAATTTCAACTTACACATATTGTTCCAAGATAGCCAGTGAATTTTCCTTTCCTCCTTCCTTTGACCCCACCAAAATCGAGCCATCATCTTCTCAAGTTCAGTGCATAGTGTGGATGAGAGTTTGAAACAACTCATAACATAGGAAGGAATCGCTAAAGCTACTAATTTGAGGAGAACTTCTCTTTCTCCTTTGGAGAACATGCTACTTTTCCATCCCTGCAATTTTAGCCAGACCTTATGTTTTATTTCTGAGAAAGCTTGGGCTTTGGATCTACCAACCATAGGTGGCAATCCAAGATACTTTTCATATTGCTACACTTGCGGAACGTTCCAAAGGGTCATAATTGATTGTTGATCATCTTGCTTTATGTTTGCACTAAATACCATTACCGTTTTATCTCTATTAAGTTGCTGACCTAATGCCTTTTAATAAGCACTTAGGATAGCCTGCAATCGAGAATTAGTTGATGTATTGGCTTCATAAAAAATCAAGCTATCATCCGCAAAGAGAAGGTGATTCAGCCTAGGGACTCCTATGCATACTCGAATACCAGTAACATTATTCATTCTTTCAGCTTCCTTCAAAAGACTAACCAAACCTTCGGTACATAAAAGAAATAAGTAAGGAGAAATAGGGTCTCCTTGCCTTAAATCCCTAGAAGGTAAAATGCGATCAGTTGTTGAGCCATTAATGATGATCGAGAATGAAGTAGTAGTAACACACTTCATCACCAGTTTAATAATGCTTTCATGGAAACATAACTTGTGCATAACCGCTTCAAGGAAAGACCACTCCACTCTGTCGTAACATGTAACCCTTTTTACCCTTCTTCTTTCTCAAGAAATAGAGCACTTCATATGCTACAAGTATATTGTCTGAAATAAATCTTCCTTTAATGAAGGTTGAATGTGTTTTCGAGATCACCATAGGTAACACTTGTTTAATCATGTTTGCCACTACCTTGGATATCAATTTATAAAGGACATTACAGAGGCTGATGGGTCTGTAATCCTTGACTTACTGGTAAATACTCAAGAACCAATGAAGTAGTTGACTTCATATTGGCTCATGAAGCCTATCCATTTGACAAAAATGAGAGATATGTAGAAAAAGCTTGGAAACCGCCAAACAATGTCAAGCCAAAAGATGTTTTAAAGGCTATACCGGAGTTACTTCTGTCCAATTCTATTTGTCATGTTACAGTGAAGAAGAATACAAAGTCAAGGATAAAGTTTAGAAAAATGAGAGACGTGCCACCTGAAGATCCAACATAGACAATTTGGTTAAATCAAGCTAATGACGTTAAATAAGCACTTCTTGAGGCGCAACCCAAGCATTTTATTTATTTATTTATTTTATTTTTGCAATTTAGGATAGTTTAATTTATTTTAAATTTATTTAGGACTCATCATCCATACCCCATTTTCCCTTAGGTCTTCGTTATGTTGGTTTATTAGATGTTAGAGTTAAGTAACACTTGTTTCGGTTCTTTGATCTTTATGCTTTATTTGATTTTTCA
Source organism: Fraxinus quadrangulata (assembly GCA_903798255.1). Taxonomy (NCBI): domain Eukaryota; kingdom Viridiplantae; phylum Streptophyta; class Magnoliopsida; order Lamiales; family Oleaceae; genus Fraxinus; species Fraxinus quadrangulata. Next base: position 95,863 of record CAIGRB010077250.1, read on the forward strand.
GGAACATGATGTCGCGAAACATTTAAACCAAATTTGACCAAGGAACCAACAGAAGTAATAGGAAAGTTAGCCGTTGAATGACACGCCATATCAGGGGAGTCATTTCTTTATATTCTTGCCCACCCCTATATATGCAGATTTATGATTTAAGATATTGAGGATAATGTCTAGTTTAAGTTTGGGGGTGGAAAATATTTTTAATTTTTTTTTTGTGTTTTTGCGTGCTCTAAATTTTTTTTATATATAAAAAAAAAATTCAAAATTTCAAAATTTCAAAAAAAATTTCTTTTTGTGTGTTTGTATGAGTTAGTTAGTTAGTCTGACCGTCAATGATGAATATATTAAATCATAAATTGATCTATGAATGGTGAATAAGTTGTGTGCTTAGATTAATTTTTATTTTTTCATGTGAAATTTGATATATATTGAGCACGTGAATTAAGTTAAACATTGTGTATGGATGAGTTGAATTCATAATTGGATATGTTGAAATAGCGGATCATAGATGCTAAATCCAAAATCACAAAATTTTATATCGTTGGGCCAAGTTTAGAATAGTTTGGGGAATTTCACCGTTGTTGGAAGATATTGAGATAAAATGGAGATTTTATGTGTGAAAAAAATCTTATATGGATTGTCTAAAATCAATGAGATTAAAATGAGTGAAAATCTCAAATTAGAGGTCGTTTTTCTTAAATTGGTGTTTAATGAGAGACATTGCACTAATCAAGGTATAAAAAAATTTATTATTATTATTTTTGAAAATTTCTCTTCGTAGCCTTTATGATTCGAGCAATTAAGCCTGTAAGTGTCTCTAAAATCTGGTGCCCTATGGTCATTTGATTTGAAAGTTATCGGCCGAAAGCTTGTTACATGGGTCATTTAGAAAGTTTAAGGGTGAGAATGCTTCAAATAAAGAAAAAAATTGAAAAAAAGTATATAGAAAATCAGAAAAAGCAGGTGTATGAAACATAAGACACACCAAATGTCTTGGTTATGTCTCAAACACTTATTTGGGAAGATTTGACTTTTGATAAGGAATTATTAGCCTAGTTAAGTCCTATTATTGAAGCAATCAAACTATGGAGAATCCTTATTTATTGAGATATTGACTAGCAAATAGTGAGATTTACCTAATTAGAGAGGTAAGATAGCATAAATTCAACATTAATTCACACACTTAGAAATAGCGAAAATAATAAGTTTAGGGTGTGTAAATCTTACGAGTGATAAAAGAATATATTTGACCATTGAAGGTCAGGAATTGAAACAGATTATAAATTCATAATGCTATGCTTAATTCTTCACACACACACGTCGATTTTACATTGAAAAAATATATTTTAATTTTTGTATTTTGATTTTGAAGCTGTGATTAGATTTAATATTATGATTTCAATCCTAAAATAAAAAAACCATGTCAGTTAGCTAAATCTTTTTGCTTTGTTTGATTGATTGCCCACCAATTAGGTAATTAGCATTGCACGTTTGTGTGTTTGTTAAGTTTTAGTTTTGTTTGAGGACAAATAAAAATTCAAGTTTGGGGGTGTGATAAGTGTAGCTTTTATACTTATTTGTGGCTCTAAATCATAATATTTTGTTGTCTTTTAAATTAAATTCTATATAATTTATGTTAAATTGTCGTTTGTAGGTAAAATTTTATATTTAATGAAGAATTGAAGAAAAGAATGCAAAATAACGAAAAAATAGCAAAAATCCAAAGTGTGGGGACTAAATTGGTATGGGCTGCACAAATAAATTTATTTCAAGGATTAACTTAATGAAAGTTGTTGAGTTTGGAAAGAAGAATGAATTTAATTTGGAGTTGAAATATTTTTGGGCCTCAATGGACCAAATTTAGGTTATATATATATACACAGTGCACAGCAGAGAGAAGAGGCAGCCGGCATAATTGAGAGAAAGATATTCACGTACACAAATAGCTGACAGTTTCTGGACAGAAACAAGGACTGGAAGATATTATTTTCATGCAAAAAAGTCAGCAGCCTGTGGAATTAAGAAGGACAAAACATATATATCACGTAGAAGTAGCCATGTCAAAAAGGCTCGCCGGCTCGGGCTCGGCTCGGAAAAAGCCCGAGCCGGGCCCGGCTCGGGCTTGATCGCACCGAGCCTAGGCTCGGGCCGAGCCCCATTTTGAGGCATTGGCCCGAGCCCGGGCCGGCCCATATATTAATTTTTTTTTTTTAATAAATAAAATAGCTGCCCAGCAGTGCTGGCTGCTGGGAGCGAAAAACCTGCCTGATGGGAGCTAAAATGCTCCCAGCAGGCTGCAGACAGCATTTTTGCTGCCTGCTGGGAGCTAAAATGCTCCCTGCAGGCTGCAGGGAGCATTTTAGCATGCAGCCTGGGAGCAAAAATGCTCCTAGTAGGTAGCATTATAGCTGCCTGCAGCAGAAGTAAATTTTTTTTTTTTTTTTAAATAAAATCCGAGCCGGCTCGGCCCTCTAAGGCTCGGGCCAAAAGCTCGGGCCAAGCCTCATTTTTTTTGCTTGGGCTCGGCTCGGGCCAAAAAAAGCTCGGTCCAAAAAAGCTCGGGCTCGGCTCGAGCTTTTTTTTTGGGCTCAGGCTCGGCTCGTTGACATGCCTATGGACAACCATATGCTCGAGATGCTTGCCATTGATGTACTCGATGACAACTTGTCTCCACTCATCTTGCAAACCGATAGCCCAAGAAGGAGACAGACTTATATGGGGATATATCGCACATGATCAAGTTTGTAGGGGGGTATTTTGCTATTAAACCAATATAAATTATGATTTAGTGCTTTTAAAGAAAGGGTGTACCTTTTTTCTAGGTTAAAAAATGGATACAAGTAACTCTAAATTAGGTTAAAATATAAAATAGTTGGAAATTGAATTGATAAAAGAAACAAAAAAGTATTTAAAAAAATGTCGATTATGTAGTCAAGAAGGAACTTATTCATGTAATTTTTATTTAGCCTCGGTTTGTTACTTATTTTTCCAAGAATAATAATGAGTTTTCTTACCATTGCTAAACCAAATTCAAATTAATTGTGAGAAGGAAGTCAAAAATGTCAGGCAAGTGGGGCCAATCAACAGATCTATTTTTTTTTTCTAGAAATGGAGAAAAAATGGGCAGGAAACAACGTGTTAGTTGAAAAATCTTAATTAATATGAAAGAAAGAAACTGCTTGGGTGGAGTTGAAAATCGTACTCACAAAAGAGGTGAAAACTAGAAAGGAATAAGAAATGTCGATTGTATTCAAGAAGGAACAAAACCTAAACACGGTAATAATAATATATTTCCGAATTTGAAGCATTTGAATAAGTGAATAAAGATCAACACGAGAAATATCAAGTCGGATATCACAATGTTTCTCACCATTCTTTAATACTAGACTCACATTTTCTTTACATTTTCTAGCATTTGCTGGTTACAAATGGAAACCTACAAAATGTGTAATAGTTACAACACATTGCCCTTTTGGGCAAAAATTGACGTATAAAATGGTTCACAATAGTAAAAACTCACAAGTTACAATATCATCCAAAGGGTATACATCTTGTCACGGTGTTGTGCAACTTTGATGTGAGTTCAGAAGTAGTAGTGTCCCACACAAACAACACGAGGGTTTATTGGACACAAAAAATTGAAACTTTGAAATTAATGAATTGATTTTTCAATTTAATGTACGTTTCGATAGTGTAAGGGGATAGAAATTTAAAGTAATCGAGCTTTTTATCATAAGAAAGTAACTCGCGTATTAATTAATTTGGGGTCAAAGCATGATTTTTTTCCAAGACAACCGATAAATATATGTGCCTTTTTTAAATATATGATAAAGTTCGTAACGAATTTCAATAGTTTAGATTTTTTGTTAAGCAAGTATTTTGACCTAGTAACGGTTTTTAGATCTTGCTCGTTACCTAAGTGCACTTTATATATAGGTTGGAGAAAACTTACGTGGAGTGCATTTATTTATTTATTGCTTCTTTTTATAGAACATGCTCTATTTAGTGAAAATTTGGTATTGGCTTTTAAGGTAGTTCGAAGCGGATTTCTATTAATTTTTGTTTATTTTTAAAGCAGATCATCAACACATTCTCAGTGAACATTTATGGTCCGCTAAAGAATGATGATGGGTGTTATTATTTCTCAATCATGAGATATATGAAACTCGCAAGAATACAAGGGATGGGGCATGCACCCCACCTCCAAACAATAATATAGATAAAGAAATCAATAAATAAGGAGGTACTACCTCCAATATGAAGAAAAGGTAGCAATAGGAATATAATGTTTGCCGATCGAAACTAGAGCACTTAGTCGTCGATGGAGATCAAGTGGTTTTAAAAGTATTTCGGAGTTTAGGTGCATTCAAAAAATTTCATCAGTAAATTTTTTCTTATGATTTGATTATCGCGTTATTCTTCTTAAGTTATGTAATGTTGAAAAAATATAGCCTTTTGAAATGAAATACAGCCGCATGTAGTAGAAATTGATCATTATTACCATGAATGTAGAGACAAAAATGAGATAAGTGACGAAAGAATGAATGAAATGTTAGAGAAGATAAGCATTTCATGAAATTAAATAAAATTCTATTATTATATACTTGACCGTATTTTCATTTTAAAAAGATACATTTCCATACCATAGAACTAAAAAAGAATAACCCGATGATCAAAACATACTTCGGGTAAATGACATGATGAATCGACCATTCAGCTTATGGGCAAGGAAAGAGTCTGCACAAGAGATGAAGGTTCCCTCTTTTGCTCCTTAATCCTATAAATACCCCTCATAACCCTTCAACCAAGATAAGTGAGCCAAGCATTTGTTGATTTGTCTTTCCACACCCATTTCTTGCATTTTGACGTGATGCAAATGACTATTGCACTCTTCTACCTATTCAGTGATCTTGTATTCTAACATGTCTTTAAATGTACATGAGCTATACATGTAGACGGAAAGGTGACCGAGTAGTATTAACTACTTGACTTTGAGTCATTCACATTTTAAGGTCGACATCTTTGATTTCTTGGTACTGTACATGCTTGAAGGTGATTGAGCCATTCAACACAAGAAGGTTAATGGGTATCAGTATACAACATTATTTTTCTCCCTATTGATGCACACAATGTCTTTTTTATAGTGATTAGACTGTGTTCTTTAACAATTTGGGCATGTGCCTTAGCCATTTAACTTATACGAACTATCCACTTTGGGAGATTGCTCAATAGATACCAAAGTTCAATTTAAATATGTCATAAGACAAATATCTTGATTTCGATTCCTGAGGAGCGATAAAAATTCATGAGTCTACGATGGATACATACTAAGATGGATACAAACTCACTTAAAACAGACAATACATATATAACTACTTGAGTATAGAGACTTAAGTCTTTATAGTTCTCCTTGATGAAGGCTGATAAGTATATTTTATACACTTATTCGGGGCCTAAAATAACGATATTTGGTAGTTCTTTTGATAAAATATATCCTAAATTGTTGTATTTTATGTTATATAGGTAAAATTCAATGGTTGAACATGAAATTGAAAGAAATAAGCGAAAATTGGTGAAAAAAGGCAGAATCCAAAGTTTGAGGACCAAATTGTAAATTCAATGGTTGATTCG
>CAIGRB010077251.1:7736-20074 GCA_903798255.1 Fraxinus quadrangulata
AAAAAAAAACTAATTTAATTTGTAAAAAAATAAGAAGTTAGGGTATTTTTTACTGTTTTAACGAGAAATTTAACGGATGTTGAGGGCGTGGAGGTTTTTGTACAAAATATTTCAAACATAAGGGTTTTCTGTAATTTTTAATAGGTATGAGGTATATTGTAAATAAAAACGTTCTTAAGGGAATTTTCTACTATTAATCTAAAAAAAAAATTAGGACTTCCGTCTTTCCAGTTTGTGACTTTGGTTTTTGAGTTTTGTTATCCCGATTCAAAATTACTGCAACGTGGATTTTGTAATGTCTATATGATCGTCAAACATAATATGTGAATTTCAGATTTCATTTGAGGTTATATATAAAACTCCAGATTTTGGTATCGTAGACAGTTGGAAAAATGATGAATCATTGAATATATATTATGCCCAAAATAATGTGTCTTCATGTATTGCAGAAAAATGGTGAATCTTTAAATATATATATGGATGTTGTAGACGTTTTTTCATGTTTTTTATGTATTGCAGAATGAGGTTTGAAGGTAATTTTATCTGTGGAGGTGATTTGTGATTTTTTGGATTAAGGGATTTGGGATTTTTATTTTATTGGAATATGATTTATGGAATTCTGGATTTTGGGATTTCGATAAAAAAAAAATAAAATTGGGGCTTATTTGGTGGAATCATAGAAGTTGTCCAATAAAATCAATTTACATATAGTTGTTTATTGTTTTGGGGGGTAATTAGAAGAAATGGTCCCTAACGTTTACATTCATTGCTCAAATGGCCCCTATCGTTTTAAATTTGATATTTGTACCCTTATTTCAAACGTTTATTGCAAAATTGGTCCATCCATCCACTTCCGTTAAATCAACCGTTAGAAAATTGAATGAAATTTGCAAATAATATTTGAAAAAGGGTAAATTAGTCAACTTCCCATATATTTTCTCCTCTTAAAATTTTCGGTGAATATAATTCTTGTGGTTTGATGTAATTTACAAGTTTAGACCCCAACTCAAAACATTGTCGGCATATATCGTCCTTAACCCTTTAACCATTTAGCACAAATAATCATTGATGAGCTATGTAATATAAGTTCTCAATATTAACATACTGCAATAGATACAAAATACCATAGTAAAAGGAAAAAAAACTGCTACACAATAGATAATTACATTGTTAACCAACCAAACATGGTTTCAATATTTCTGATAAGCTAAACTGCCTTATATGTATATTACATTGGACTATTAGACAAAAATTCATAAGATCTACAAGAAACGATTGCAGTAGTCAAAAGTCAAAAAATATTATGTGTATCCCCACATCCTCAGGTAGCATTTGGTTGTGGCAAAGTGTTGCTGGTTCTCTTGTTGTGACCTCGCACTTCTTGCACTTCATCTTCAACCCCACCCTACTTACATTTCTTGTTGATGCCCTAGCATTGTTTGAAGATGCCTCAGCATTACTTGATGAGCCCAAACTTTCACGTTCATTAGCTTCCTTTCGTCTAGCCTTCTTTGCTCGCCCAGACTTTTTGGTGTAGAAAGGTGGATTCAAGGGATCAAGACTTGGATTAGGCCATAAATCTGGACTTGTCATGGGTGAGATAGAGGGATTATATGTTCTAACATATGTTGCCTTCTTGCTACGTGGTCAATAACCTTCATTCTCCTTGATATTAAGGATGCAATCACATGGAAACAAGGGATTGCCAAGCTCGACAAGAACAAGTTTTTGCTTTGATATCCATTGCATTTAGGGTTCCAATGTTATGCCTGACTTGGAACTTTTCATTGCCAAAGACTGCATGCTCTCTCCTTGCAAGTTCACAATTCTTGTTTAATATCTTTTGAATTCTAGGCCCAATTTCTCCATTCCATTTTTCACAAGCTTCCCTTCGGATTACAATCCTTTTCATCATATACACCCTAATTTCTTCTTGCATTGTCAATATTGGCCGCTCTGTTGCATTAAGTAATGTGCTATTAAAAGATTCACATAGATTGTTTAATAGCGTGTCACATCTAGTCCCTTCTTGGAAGTGTGATTTAGATAATTGAGAAGCTGGTTTTTAACTCAAGCCACCCATGCTGTTGGATCCAAATCCAGCATCGTTTGCTTGTGTTCTAACCATTTTGGAATTGTTGTTGCTCTTGCTGCATCTCACGGACAATTTTTTAAAGGTAGGTCCTTATAAGTAGCACTAAAATTATTGTACAAGTGACGAACGCATGTTCTATGCTCTGCATGTTCAAAGAGTGATCCAATTACATTTACTAGCCCTTTTGCTTGTCTGAAATGAATGTCCATCCATGAGAGTTGTGTAATAAATTAGTTTCACTCAAACTTAAATATACAGTTAGGAGAACAAAATTTCACTAGAGGGAACAAATGACTCAGTTTTAAAAAATTCACAAAGTAAAAGTTCAATTAACAAAACAAAAACACCATAGCTATAGTCAAGACATAAGTTCATCGAAGGTTCTAATTTAAAACTTACCGGCGACATTTCATTGCAGTTGTCAGTGTCAGAATGACAGTGGGAAGATGGTAGTGGAATGGGTTCGAAGGACTGCTTCTTCTTTTTGGAAGATTTAGGAAAAGTGAGGTTTGGTATGGTTTATTCAATTTGGGGATTTCCTTGGCCACGGTTAACTCTATGCAAAAATATGGGAAATTGACTAATTTATCCTTTTTCAAATATTATTGGCAAATTCCATTCAATTTTCTAACGGCTAATTTAACGGAAGTGGATGGAAGGACCAATTCCGCAATAAACGTTTGAAATAAGGGTATCAAATTTAAAACGATAGGAACCATTTTAGCAACAAATGTAAATGTTAGGGACCATTTCTGCTAATTACCCTTATTTTTGGTTTTGGTTTTTACTTGGTAAAATGCGGTAATAATGGTATAAAAAATGTTGAAATGTATTATATGAATTTTTATTTTAAAATGGGTAATTCATGTAATTTCCTCATTGACTAATGCTTATTTTTATCTGTTTATGTGGTAATAGAATTATAGTCAAATTTATTGATTAATACTATTTATTACTATTTGGTATTATTTACCCGTCTATGTGGTAGACTCCACGGTCTCCACCTTACTGCCTAATAGACTCTTGCAGTCATAAATGGCATTATTCCAATTTGTTTCATATATTGAAATATGTTGCTTTTCAAGTAAGATTAATCCATCTTATGAGAAAACTCTACTGATATCTTGTTAAGAGCACTATAATAATTTGTTGCATCACATTTTAATTGCAATAAAAGTCTGAAATGTGTAAAATTGATATCGATGATTGGTAGGTTTGACACACATCGGCATCTATTATCGACTTACATCATCTTGAATCCACTAAAGTAACACTAGGCAGGGAGTATCAAGACATCTTTCACTTCCCAATTGCAAAATGTAGTTTCCATCATGTTAACTTCGAAAATTGTGTAACCAAAATTCAAGCCAACTTCAAGTGTAAATAAGAATTTTTATTGATAATTACTTACAAACTACAAGTGTTTTTATCAAATGAGATATTTGAAATATGAAGTTGTCGCCCCATTCCATAAGGATACTATCCTCCTTTTTATAGGAAATGATGAGCTTGCATTTTTCATATTCATATCTTGTCAACAACAGTGCCGAGTTGGAACCTGTGCCAATAACTTAAGTCCTGATTGATTGCTGTCAAATCAATATACAGTACAGAACTAAAAAGGTACGTCAATGACATATTCCTATTGGTTGTTGAGGTCAGCTCCATTAGGTTATCATGAAGCCGACTTTAAATGGGGTCCCCAGTAATTAATAAACTGATTAGAGAACGAAGCTATAGCATATGATTGGTGGAATTGGTGAGCACTAACGTAAATCCTTCTAAATGTCATTAATTGATTGAATGTTTTGACAGTGTGTAAGGAATCTACAATCATTATGTCTCATCAAATCACGACGGTCATAAGTACGAGCTGATCTTGCAGATCCGATCTTAATTTAGCACGAACTAAGTGCATATAACAAACGGGCATAATTAGATCACATGATGGATGTCAACACATCAGAACCTCGAGAGTATGTAATACATGGAATCAACTTGTGATAATTTAAGTCATCAAGTACTTTTAAGCATAAGTTGAATCCAAGTTTCATCAAAGTTTTAGCATATAATTTTCATAATATATTATTGCTGGACTTGAACCCAAAGCTTCTGATCACTGATATCACTTTGAATCACTTGCTTTGGCTTATATAACAACCAAAACCAGTAGTATCTTTCACATACATGTCGGGTTATGTCTTAAAAGACAGCGCAAGAACGTTAATGAACTGGTATTGTGTCTGTGTATACATATATGAATGCCTGTGTATGATCTTTGTCTACCACCTTGCCTCGCTCTTCCCTTGGTTTCCTCCATACAGACGGAAGAGACTGAAAGCAGAAATGGCAGAGAGAAGCACCATACCAAGGCTTGCAATCACAGCACTGGCAATGCCTTCCCCAATTTGATTACAGAATTTCCCATACAAGTTGCAAACCTTCATCCACTGCAGTTCACTCTGCCCTATCTTGGAAAATACTGACGATTGAGCAGCTGCTGCAACCGCGGACAAAGTCAAGTACGCCATTATCTGCACAAGTACGTTAATTTCAGATGTTAGGAAACGAAAAATACACACAGCAGATTGAGCAGCTGCTGCAACAGCAGACAAAGTCAATTACGCCATTATCTGCAAAAGTACGTTAATTTCAGATGTTAGGAAACGAAAAATATACAGAGAGATTTATAGTGGTTTACTCTTAACATCACATCTCTTTTGCACCCAAAGAAACAGTCTCCTAAAAACCCTAATACATATATGGTATACTCAATCTACTCCAATAATATTAGGTGACTCGCAATGAAAAGGATAATTGAACAAGGATAATATGATAAGTCTCAACTTAATCCTTCAAATGGGACATTCATTGTAAATACAGAGAAGGACTGAACGGTAATCTTTCCCCCATCTCAGTACTCTGCCTAAATTGTGTCGCCCCCTAAAATCTAGAGAAGGATTGAACGCATTTATTGCAGGATGATATGCTTCATTCACATTATTTGTTAACTTTTGCACTAAAATTATCTAATTTTCCAGATGCCAATCCCCTATTCCAAACAGGAAGATATCTGAAAGAAATCACCTTTTGTGTCTGGAATAGGGCTTGAGTTATGAAGTCATAGACTCATGACAGATACAGACAGAATGAAGTAACTGAGCTGTAGAAGAGTGATATTTGGTACCTGATCACCAGAGAAAATGACCCAAGCCAAGGGCTTGTTGAAGAGCACACTTCCTCTAATCATACTCAAAACACACCTCAAAACTTGGATCACTGAGTAGGCAGCAGCTAACCCATTGGCTATTACCAAGAATCTGTACACTCAAAAATAGCAAAATCGTAATTTAATTAACAACCCATTTTTGGGATCAGGGCTTAATCTATACTTAGAACGAGAGAGAGTGGAATCAGGGCTTAATCTATATATATATATATATAGAGAGAGAGAGAGAGAGAGAGATCTTACACAAGAGATTTCATGTCTGTAAATTTAGCCTTCTTTTGAATAGTAAAGATCTCTTTAACCTGAGAGTCGGTTCCAATAAGAACAGCAGCAAGAATGGCTAGACCACATATCAAACACCTTAAACTCAATTCTGCAACCCTAACTCTCCTATCGATTACCTTCAAATTACTCCCACGAACGTTATTAGTACTAGTTCCAACACCTAGATAACTCATATTTACTCCTATTACCCAAGTAGGAAGAGAACCCACAAAATATATAAGCACAAGGTTCACCTACCTACTACGTTCCACCACTTATGAACCTAATCAGTACACTTTTCCCATTTCATATTGTATACTTTTTTCTTCTGTCAAGTATTTAGGGCTTTTTTTATGGAATGGGAGAGAGGAGGAATGTCCACAATCTCATCATTTAAGGAGGCATGGTGGAATTAATCATGTACCATATTTTCCTACATAGTAAAAGAATTAGTGTGAATGAATGTTTGAAAATTGCAAAAGAAGCACGTCTGGAAGGCGATTTGTGCAAGTGGTGGACCACTGGGGGTACACGTTCACACCTGGGTAATAATACTTATCTTCAAAAACAATTTCTTATGCAAAATAATCTCTCAACCATATGGTACCCTCAGTATAGATTCTAAATTTCATGATAATAAAGTTTAATTTATTGTTAAATCATTACCCATCCATGAGATTTAGTCCATGTTTGACAGTCTTTTTGAGACAGAGGCTCCACACTCTGCTCATTCGCCTTTTGAATTTAGTGCGCGCCCTTACACGAGGGCTTACGCACTTCACTCGCTAGGGTCCCGTGAATCAAATCCATAAGTCGCCTCTTGTTATCCTACCTTCAGAGCTACCTACCCCATTTTCTCTCTTCACTTGAGTGAGTCATGGGGGACCACCCCAGCATGGGGGACTAAACGCTTTCTTAAGGTTGCTTGCAATACGGGAAGAGTCCCTCTATTTCCCGAAACCTTCCCTCTTTGCTGTACTCGTTCTATAGTTACATACGCTAATTAAGTTGAAGGGACTCAGTCTTTAGGAGCTATTTCCTTTCAGTTTGATTAAAAGTACCTTTACTTTAAGTGGAGTCAATNTTATTATTATTAAATTTTTTTTTTTTTCGAGAGACAAAAACTTATGTAATATCAATTAATGATATTTGAATCTAGACTAGTTGCGTGCACTGAGCCCAATCTTTTTATTTATTTAAGTGTAAGATTTGATGAAGATGAGATGCAATAATATATGTAGAAGCAGAGCTTGAGAAGCAGAAGTCATAGCTTAAATCTGCATCTTTAATTGCATGTATATATCTTCTATCAAAGTTTTTATTCTATGTCATCTTCTTCTTCTTTATATTCATTTCTACCGTCTTCTTCTTTTATCTCTTTAAGGAGGTTTTCATGTTATTCTTTGTTTGGCAATAATCAATTTGTGGATAAAGATGTTGTGGATAAAGCTCTTTAAGTCTAAAATAATAATTACCCAATTTATATGAATTTTGATCTATAATTAATTAGCTACTTTGTTGAAGTTTTAGATTCAAAGAAATAAGTCGACATTTGTACTTCATTTTTAAAATGTACTCAATCTTATTTTTAATCTTATGTTCTTCCAATAAAACCTAAAATTTGTCCTACATTCTTAAAAAAAAATCATTTTTTACAAAATTCTTTCTGAAAAATGATATTTAAACAAGAGCTAAATGGTTGCGTGTTTACAGTCTATTATGGTTATGAAAGTAACTTTATATGGTATTGGATTGGGATAGAGATCTTTAGTTAAGTTTTATTATTATCGATTTATGATAATTGTAAACACGTCACATTTAATAAAAGGATAAATATGAGATGTACATGAAAGAGTATGGTCAACACTAAATTCAAATGTGTTCTATTTTTAATTTAAGTTTTTAGACGGATTGACAATTATACATAAAAATGAGAGAAATTAGAAGAAAAAATATTTTTTTAATTTGATAAACGGTGAGTAATATAACTTTGCTGCAACCAAAATGATAGTAATCGAAGCTTAAAGTTATCTAAATTTCAACAAAACACAAAAGAAATTTGTATTTTTTTTAGAAATGCTCCTTTAAATTCATTTAATATGAATATGTTTTCATAAAATAGAGAAGTTTCACTTTTCCTTTTCTTCGAAACCCTTCTACGTTCCTACCCTTTTTGTTTTCTTTAGAGTTTGGACAATGACTTTTAAAAATATTCAAAAAATCAAGATATAGGCATATAAAAGTATGAAAATTCATAAGAAACAAGTGTAACTTATAAAATATATCATTTTTAGTGTTGTCATAATATTATTTTACATTTACCATTATTAAATCCATGGTCGAAAAATCAAAGTCCAGCCTTGATTAAATTTGACCCGCATTGGACAATATTCCAAACTCTGCCCCTAAATCTTAGCATCAAATGTCTAAAAATTTTCACGTTGTTAACAATGAACTACATCTTAAGAATTTTGAACATCAGCGCTGATATCACATAAAATGATTCTGTTATTGGCATTTCTGCATAGTTACGTTCAAGATTTTGAATTAGAATTCTTTTAGGGCGCAAATGGCTTGAAATGCTGCCTGGTTTTTATCAGAAAAAGTTTTAATAATGGGGAAAATAATATTTAACAACTAACATTCTACTGAGCTTATACTCAAAATTCATGATATATCAATGGAGAATTCAGTACGAGAGTTTTGCTAATGCTTTTACATAAAAAATCAAAACATTCTTGGTACACGACAAGAAGCCCGGCACGGTTCAAGAATTGGTGATCAGGGAAGATACTCAAACTTGCACGAATCATGACCTGTCATTATGAAAAAAAAAAAAAAAAAATCACATAAAAAGTTGCTTACGAACAGATTATCACATGAAAATATACCAAGCACGCGGGATTCACAATATTTCAAGAAAATTAAACATTATTTAAATAAATAATCACAACACGTAAAAGTTCTAGTTCAAGTTTTTCAACTTTCCATTTGTAAAAATTGTATACTTGTGAACTGCACATGAGGGGCATATTGAAAATAACTTAACCAAATAAATTTGTCTCGTTTCTAACCGCTTGAGCTTATTGAAGAAGTTGTTCAACAAGTGGAAGAGAATATTTGTTTGCTTACTTGGATTTTTAGCAGTCAAAATTGCAGCAGAATTGAAGTAGCAACTTCCTCCTTTATGCTTCAACTTCTGATAGTAGCTATTGAATGCATAAGAAGCATGATCCCTTACCGTATTTGGAATATGGCAATGTTGATTTGCCTGTATCTTACTGCAGTCTGCACCGTTGCCACAAGCCCAGTCAAGAGCCTTCTGCAATTCATCATCTGGAGTTTGCTCATCTGCTATGCACCAGTCCTCAAACTGTCCCTCTTAACATCAACCAGAAAAAAAAAAACGGTAAAGCGAAGTTAGATGATGTGCAAATGAAAGTCTTCCATCAAATGACTGATCAAGAAAAAAATCCAGGCACTCATTCCGATGCAGCCAAAGAGAAGTTTAAATTTCAGCACAACAGCATTCTGCCACAATCTCGACTAATTAATTGTTATGACAACTTAAACTTTTAAACGAAGGCAGTATAAAATGCAGAGCAAACAAAGATCTAGGGCTCAGCCGCTCAAGTGAGGCTTTTGATGAAAATTACAAATCTAGCAAGGACGTGATATATATTTATAGATCTATATATGTGTTTCTCAAGTAACGACAGTTCAATGATTACCAGAATTCCGCGATATTGATAAGAAGAAGATAAAAGCCAATAAAATCTTCATCACGCCTGACTGCATTGGTCTGAAGTTGTATCAACTCGTGAGCTTAGAAGGATAACATCAAGAAGTTACTGGATTTTTATAGAGTCTTTGCACACGGCAAGAAATATTTAAACATTCTCCAGATCCAAGAACAGTGGCTTCAGATGCAATCCACTTGTAATGCCAATAATATCCTTTCTATACAAAGTGAATACTAGTCACCAAAAAGATCAGTAGCAATAGGAACAAAATGAAATTTAATAATAAAGACACATACATCATGTTGGACTTGTAATAAAATTTGTCAAAACACACTAAAGAGTGAAAAAAAACAGATATAAATCTGCATGGATTGTGTAATTTCTGCTTTTTTTTAACTGATAAACTTGTCAGGGGCAGATAAGTCAATACACATAAAGATTTGCTGTCAATAGAGAGCATCAAGATTTTCCTTCTTCTGAAGGAAACATAAAAGCTATTCCAAGTTCATTTTGCACTTTAGTTTCTCTACAAGATCTGAAGAGATTTTCTTTTAATCCCCTTGTAGATCTAGTAATTATTGTGAATGAAAAGATTCTCTGGCTAATGACCCACACAAATTATCCTTTTTACTGTATAACTCAACCCTCTGTGCTGACTTGCTGAGTGCAAAGATGGCTCGAGCCGCACAGGCCCAAAAAAGCCCATCCTGTGATGTCTGGTCTAGGTTCAGCACTGCCCATCAGAAAAAAATGCAGGCCATGCCAAGATGATCACAAAGTTTGGATAGCTATAATTTATAATGGATAATTGACTTAAAAGCATTTTTATCGTTAGTCTTCGTAGAGTAAATCGTTCATAACGTTTTACTTTTGACATTCGAATCTTCAAATCGATCATTCTTTGTGCTTTGCGTTTGATTGCATCCATTTATTTTGTTAAGTAGGCGTATGCTTTGCATATGACGTGAAAGAGACAGTCTTGCACTTAAATTTTAAATAAACAAAAAAAACATATTAAAAATGCAAAATAAAAATGTAAAAACAAACAAAAGGAAAGAAAAATTAAAAATAAAATAAAAATAAGAAAGCTCTTTCTTCTCCAAACTCCATCCCTATCCAACCTCCTTCCACTACCACCCCCTTCTTCCCCTTCTTCCATACCGCCACCGCCGCCGCCACCACCTTCCGCCAACCACCAATTTACAAAAATCTACCCCTAAAATTAAAGTGGTCAAGAAAACACTAAAAATAAATATATCAAGAAATCACGATTGAAGTCGAAGAAATTTTTCACCAAATACGACGTGTATTAAAACTTGATGTTCTATTTTAAAATGCCAACCCTAGTAAGAAGAGTGGCACGAGCCCCTTATATGTTGGTCTATATTTTAGTATTTAACCGATGTGGGATTTATTCCTTAACATGCCCTTAAAATATGGTGGCTCGTTTGAGCAGACAAATCTTGAAATTCGTGTGTTTTTTTTTTGTCTTAATCGAATCGAATTGTTCGCTAAAACTTAATGGACCCTGATATCATATTAAAATTTTAGGTTTCATTTTAAAATGTTAATTTTATTAAGAGAGTGGTCTAAATCCTCATACACGTGAGATTTATCCCTTAATAGCATGCAGAAACAAAAAACAAAGACCCAAAGAAATAAACAATGACAATCATGCAAGGATAAGAAAGAGACTCGGAGACTGCCCCCGGGGCATAGCTCGGTGGTGCAAAGGACATGAGTGAGGTAACCAACCTCCTTCCACTACCACCCCTTTCTTCCCCTTCTTCCATACCGCCCCCGCCACCACCACCACCACCACCACCTTCCGCCAACCACCAATTTACAAAAATCTACCCCTAAAATTAAAGTGGTCAAGGAAACACTAAAAATAAATATATCAAGAAATCACGATTGAAGTCGAAGAAAATTTTCACCAAATACGACGTGTATTAAAATTTGATGTTCTATTTTAAAATGTCAACCCTAGTAAGAAGAGTGGCACGAGCCCCTTATATGTTGGTCTATATTTTAGTATTTAATCGATGTGGGATTTATTCCTTAACATGCCCTTAAAATATGGTGGCTCGTTTGAGCAGATCAATTTTGAAATTCGTGTGTTTTTTTTTTTTGTCTTAATCGAATCGAATTGTACGCTAAAACTCAATGGACCCTGATATCATATTAAAATTTTGGATTTCATCTTAAAATGTTAATCTTATTAAGAGAGTAGTCTAAATCCTCATACACGTGAGATTTATCCCTTAATAGCACGCAGAAACAAAAAACAAAGACCCAAAGAAATAAACAATGACAATCATGCAAGTATAAGAAAGAGACTCGGAGACTGCATCCGGGGCATAGCTCGGTGGTGCAAAGGACAAGAGTGAGGTAGTATCTGCTGAGCTGGCAGTTGCAGTGTGATGGTTCGATTTCTGCCTCTTACAAGGTTTGGAATTGGACTCTTTGTGAGCACCAGTGTGGCAACTTTTGTACCCTCACCTGCTGAGGTACATCCCGCAATTTACCTCCTCCACAATGCTCTAGGGGCTGGGCGATGAGGGACCCTCAAGGTTGGGGTTTAACCTTAACCTTAAGAGACTCGGAGACTCAAAATTTTTATTTTGAATGTTGGGGAATGATCCCGATTATTAGGAACTAAGTGCAATTTTCCCATGTATAAACCCGGACTTAAATTTGAGAAATTATAATAACTCTTGAAGTAACTGACTTTATAAAGATATATTAACAACTAATACGTTTGTTTCGATAATTTATTATTTTCATGAATTTGGGTCCATCTCATGAAATTTCTAGTTTTCAATCTTTTTATAAAACGAGGAGCAAAGGGTAAAAGGAGGCAGACCATTGAGTAAATAGACTTCCGTACAACCCTATCTAGTACCAATATTCGTAAAATTTAAAATTAGGAAAATAAGAAAATCCCCTCACAACTAGGATTTTGGGGCAATAGCCGAGGAAGAAATATGGCTATGTCACTATTGAT
>CAIGRB010077251.1:34505-47258 GCA_903798255.1 Fraxinus quadrangulata
TAAGTTTATCTGAAACGGGGAAGATGCAGATGAGATAGGAAAAACCTTATGGTCGGGGTAGTGCAGTTTGAGAAAATTGAATATGAGGTCTTCACATGCCTTATCAGTCTCTGTGACTAAATCCACCTATTTAGAGAAACGTGGTTCAATGAAATATATTAATTTGTAAATGGTTTGAAGTAAAGAAAAGAAAAAAAAAATCGACATTTTGATAGAGCTTTATTTTTTCTTTCTTTTTGGTTATGTACTATGACATTTTTTTCCACATTTCTGAAACATGGAACTTCTTTTCCCCATGAACTAACCAATGGAAAATCTTCAGTAAATCTACTTAAAAAATTATCATTCTCGTATGCTTTCTTTTCCCACTCTCCAGTTTTTTTCTGCTCGTGTCATCAAGCATTCCTGATTAAAAGATCATGTTATTTCTCTTACAACCACGATATACCAAGCCAAAAGTATCAATATCCAATTTTTCTTCTTGACGAGGGAAATGAGAGCATAATCTCTTACTTGTAGTTTTCGCCATTGAACTAGCACAGACTTCCTCATGGCGTACACAGTGTTCATTAGATTCACAAGGTCTATTCATCTGGAGTTGAAATCATCGTCGTCTATGAAGCAGTTGCACTCTATACTCTTCTTTAAATGGTGCAATTTATTCAAGCACATTTTATTTTAGTAGAATTCACATAATTACAAAATTTCTTGACGGCATATTCTTCTTTTAATGAAGCAATAACTGTAGTCTGTAAACATATATGTTCAAACTTCTAAGAGTCGGCACCGTGAAAATTAAGCACTATTCTTTTATGTAAAACTCAACACTAAATAGAAGTTAACCCAACACGAGTCATTGGATCGATTTTAATTTTCTAAACCAAAAATTAAATTGACACGAAACAAACACACATCATTCCAAGTAAACCTGCGAGTTTTTAAAATAATTGAAATTTATAATTTTAAGTCAAACATTACCAGTCCTTTGTGCTCCACATTCTTGGTCTTGTGGAACCCAGAACGAATAATCTGTGGCCCAGAAAATTAGAAACTGGCCAAAGCAGTAAAATTAATGTAGAAAAATAAGAGAAAAAATTGTAAATAGCAGTTTGGAGAATGAATCTGATTCACCTGCCCAGCATTCTTAGCTGCATCCACTGCCATAGCCAAGAATTCCTCCATCGAACCTGAAATTCCAAGAATCGCGTCAATAAACAACCCACTTCAATCACAGAATACATACACAAATGCATTGCGTGTTTGGGCGTAAATTGCCTATTTGAAGTACAGAGATTAATGGGTCGCACCTATTTGTGCCATTACTCAAGACAAGAGAAGAGAAGATAAAGGGTGAAGATAGATGGGGTATTTGTACTTGGTAGACCGTTGAAGCTTTTCGTTTCAAAAAGCATATGAAATAACAAAAAACAGAGGCCAGTGATTTATTTATTTATTTATAGGATAAATGCCCCCAATATGCTCAACCTTAAATATGAGAAATTATTATTATTATTATTTGTCACGAGTCAATATCTAATCTTTCATTATTATTGCGTAACCAATTTTTAATCACAAAATTGTTCGTGATCTCCATATAAGCATGTCACGCATTAAATTTTTAGAGATTGCTCCAAGAAACAAAAATATAGTTTTATAAAGTTAGACACTGAAATTTACGTGACGAATTAACAAAAAATTGAAAATTTTCGTCATTCAAGATTGAAATTGCAATTATAATGAAATATTAAGAATCAATTTGTTACTTAATCTATAATGTTCGGGATCAATAATTTAATGTTTGAAATATTTTAATCATGTAAATGGATTTTTTTTAAAATTTTTTTTTTTTTTCTTCGTTAGACAAAATTGTTTCCAAGTCAATAATGGAAAAATGTAAGGTATCAACTCATAAATACGGAATATGCCATGAATATTCAACTCTCATTGTCATGCGACAGCTCTATACCACAGACAAACAGTGAAATGAAATTTGTTTTTATTCAATTATTCACTCTTATTTACAAATTTAAAAAATTACATTTGCCCATATAACTAAATTTTATTATATATACCACACCATATATAGATTAAACAATATTACAAAAAATTAGAGCTGAAAATTGACAGCTAGATATAGACCTAAATACTTGAGCACGTCCAAATTAACTACTAATTTTACAAGGAATTCCTTGAAAAATTTAGTAGCGGTTTATCTGTCCCGAAAACAAGAGCCCCTGCAAAAAAAAAAAAAACTTCGAATAAGTACATGCTTCATGTTTGTCTGTGCTGAAAAGCAGAGCACGAATCTTTTAAAATTGAAAAATAGATTACCAAGTGTAGGCATTAAAATGGACAAAGCCACAATTCCAGCAATCTTTAGTGGCGCCCCAGTTTTAATCATATCGTTGATTTCAATGTGTCCAGTAGTGAATCCCACAATATTTGAAGGTGTTCCAGTTGGCAATAAGTAAGAAAATTGTGCTCCAATGGCACCAGGGACAATAAGAAGCAACGGGTGAACATGCATTGTATGTGCAATTTGAATAAGAAGTGGGATAACAAGAGTGGCTGTGGAATTGTTTGATGTGAATTCTGTGATTGTCCCGCTGATGAGACATATGGCCGGGGCGATCGCTAAATACGGCACCTTCTCTAGGAAGTCGAGCGCCTTGGATAGCACATCAGCTAGGCCACTCGTTCGGACTCCATCAGCTATGGCAAAACCAGCCCCTAGTAGTAATATGATGTTCCATGGTATTTTCTTGCATTTGTTCCAGTCCATCAATTTCTCCCCTGGTTGCTTCTTGTTTGGAATTATGAATAATAAGGTTGCCATCATCACCTGAAATGGATTTTCGAAATTTCATTCAAGAACACAAACATGAGATCAGAGAATACAAGTTACACCACGATTTTGAATTATTCTTTTTATTGTAAGTTAGTGATACTCACACTGGCAGTTCCATCTCCAGCATGCCCATTGAATAGAGCTCCCCAACCAGGTATATCATCAGTTATGTTCCTTGTCATCCACAACACTATTAATATCTGTAACAACTATATTACATTAATCCCAAGATTATTGGCAAATCAAAATAAAATAATATAATATGTACTAGTTAACTAAGGGTCCGTTTGATAGAACTTTGCATCTACTTCTTGTAAAAGAGTTTTTCGAAAAAAATTATCTTAAATCAACTTTCTCTAAAAACTCTTTTAATTAGAAAAAATACTTTTAGAATATCATCTAAACAAATTAAAAAATTGCTTCTCATAAGTAACTTTTGACTTTGTAAAAATATTGTCAAACGGCCCTAATTACTGCAAGTATTATTTAGGACTCACCGAAAATACAATCAATACCATCTTTTCAGCAAATGCCATTGGACCTGCACAATTGGGCAAACCCTAACTGCAGTCAACCACTTGTAACACAAATCTCTATTAGGAACCAAAATAAAGCATGGTAAATTACATTCTCGGTCACTCAACTTTCACTATAATCTCAACTGAGTCATTTAACTTCAATTTTTTTTTTTTTTGCACAATCCATCACAAGTCAGCAACCAATTAGTTCTTAACGTCCACAAAGGAGTTTGTCGATAGTTTAAACGAAGGTCAAACCTGTTTTCATGCTTTATAACGGTCATATTCTTATGAGTTTCGATACGACAAACCAAATCAGAATGAATACTATTATCTTGTATCAACGATGTTAAATGTCAACATATCATGTGTCATATTAAAAAAGCCATATACCCTTGTATTTGACTGAGCATATAATTTAATACCACAAGTGTGTTGAACACCGCTGATGCTTACAGCATTACCCAATCATAAATAGGATTCGAGAGTTTACCTAGCAATTCGAGTTCCCTCTTCAAATGGGCTTTGTCCAAATAAGGAGAAAGAGCCTCTCCAGATCCCTTTCTGATATACAAGCAGCAAAGTATGCACCACAGAGCAATAAATATCACCACTGCCAATGGGAAACCAAAGAAAAACCAAGTACTGAAGCTAATAGGTTTAGCTTCCGGAAAATAACTCTTCCACATGCCAACCAATATGAGGTTAACACCCGTTCCAGTAAGTGTACTAATCCCTCCAATTGCCGTAGCGTATATTACCCCCAAAATAACTGCTTTACAGAATTTGGAAATAAGATTTGACTGAGTGGGACCCGTTGGTAACCGCTGTAGAATTCCAGTGGCCACTGGCATCATCATCAAAGCTGCTGCCACGTTGTGCATCCACATACTCACGAATGCTGTCGTGGCACATATTCCAAGTAGGAGAAGTGGTGGGCTCAATGGATCACCACAAAATAGGATTGTGATCTGTGGAATTTTTAAACACAAACTGTTGGATAATGTTTGACTTGTGACTAACATGAAACTAATGTAGTGCAAGATTCTTATAAATAAATATGACATGCTTGAATTGATGTTGTGATCAATTCCTGTGTTTAATAACTTTACGTATATTGAGATACGACAACTATTGCAAATCCTATTTCAATTTGAACTATATGTAAGACAAGTCAGAGCTCTTGATTCTTGATATCGATTAAAGGGTCGAAAGAAGAAATTGAATTGGATGAATGTATAAAAGACAAAAGAGTGTTAATTGGTCATTTTATCCAAGAGAAAAAGGGGAATTTTTAGAACAATAAAATTATAACAATTAATAAAGTATACTTACATTCAAGGCTAACCTCCTATGAATATTGTAATGCTCAACAGCAAGTGCGAGAATGAAGCTTCCAATAACAAGCACAATCACATCATCCATGTAAGCATGGGCGACATCGTCTGCGTCTGAAATTCCGAAGAGCGGAAATAGAAACAGGGGAGACATCGAAGTTATAGGCATTGGCACGGCCTCCGTCAGCCACCAAGAGAACACCCACGCCAGCACCGCCAGCATATTTCTGCTGGCGTCCTTGCCGCCATTAAAGTTTACACACACAGAGATTATGCCGCAGAGTAATGGTCCCAGCAAAATGAAGAAATTTTTCAGAGTGAAAATGGATTTAATACATGAATTGAAACTCTGTGATCTGTGAATTGGAAGAAGAGGGACTTTCGGGTCGTCCGAGGTTGCATGAACTGTTTGATTGCCATCCATTTTGAAGGAGGAATGTGGAAGAAGAAATGTTATAATGGTGGTGTAATTGAAGACTAACTGTTTTATAGTTTTTATATAACTAAAAATCAAGAAGGTGGAAAAAATACAAGAAAAATTTTGAATTTTCTTTTTATTTTGGCCAGTTGGAATTTGAAAAATAACTGCAGAGGACACGTCAGATTTCTATTACAAATTGATTTTCTTTTCATTTATCTTTTTAAACGCCAATCCATTGAACATGTGGCAAGTTGGTCTGAATCTGTAATTTTGCGCATGCAGTCCCCAACCTTTTAGTTTTATATCAATTGAGTCTCTAATGGGGAAAAAAACAAAAAAGAATAATAAAATACAAACACTTATCTTTTATTTTTCATTTTTGTTGTTTATTTATTTCCGTTTAATTAAACATACGGATGATGTTATATTTATAACAGAAAAAATGAGTTTTTAGCTAAATATAAGAGTAATGTTACGTAATCCTACCGTAATTACAATTTTAATTTTGGTGTTGCAAGATGATAGGTTAAACGAAATGTGAAATTAAACGACTTATTTAATTTCACTTATCATTTAATGTCACGTTAATACCGCTTAGATTGAGATTGTAATTCCAGTGAAACTAAAAATCATTACTCTAAACATAAGGGTAATAACATCAATTAGCCACCTAGATATTGCAAAAATGTTAATTTAGGGGCTTATTTGATACATATTCAATAGGTTGGGATAATGATATAATTTTTCCAGGAGGGTAAAGATTAAGAAGGAACCTTTTTTGAATTACTCCATATGTCCACCGTGACTCACTTTTTAATTTTTATATTTTCTTTTTGCTTGGTTACAGGCCTCTCATTGGAGCGACGGACTCCACCCTCATATATTAAAAAAGTGGCCCCCACCCTATGTGTGTAACTTGGCAAGGCATGTGAAGCAGGTCCTTGTAACTATAGCATCACTCTATGCATTGAAACACGAGTCCTCCAATATGAACAGGCCACGTGGATCGTGTTCAAATTGCATTATCTTGAAACGCATGAGCAGGGAACACGTCAAATTGTTATTATAAAAAAAAAATGCATTATTGTATGGAATTGGATGGAGCACCTGTCCACATCAACCATGATAAGACTGCCGCGTGTGTTTTGCGGGTTGGATTGATTCCAATTATTGATGTATGACACTTAGTCCTTCAATTAACATATATTAAGCAATTATGATTGATATACTATGTACGTCATATTTTACACTTCATATTAATCTACCATTTAATAATTTTTAAAAAATAATTTTTTCACCAATTAAATGTTGTCAACAAGGATGATGTCAAACATGATGTTGAAATGATATGTACAAGTGGTTTTATTCTATATTAAGCTCCTGTTTGGATTCCGTTAATTCAATAATTTATTTTTCTTTCTTCCTTTCAATTACACATTTTTCAATAAAATAATGTTATATTTAAATTCAAAAATTTTACTTTATTTTTAACCACATATTTTTTTTTTTTAAAAAAAAACCACTATTACAAAATATATTTTCTCTAAAAAAATACATTATNATGATTAGACATGGCGTGACAAGCATAGTCCAAATAATCCCCAAAGGGATGGGCACGAAAAGGTCAAGTCAGGTTTGGATCAGTTTCGATAATTGAATCGATAGTTCGAATCAAAAAATATTCCAACTTGAAACCAAACTGATAAAATGAATAAAATGACATGCGTCGATTTTGGGTCAGTTAAGTTTGTCGAGTTCGAAGAGATTTGAATCTTTTCCTTTAAAATCCATTTGTTTTTTAATTCGACTTCATAATCGAGGTTTTTGGGTTGGTCTAAATCAATCTCAGGTAGAACAACATCCCTTCAAGCTGATCAAGGTCGATTAGATTTCACTTTTTGAATCGATTATATGGGTAATTTTTTCATACCTGATTCTTAGGTTCGATATCGTGTAGATGCATGAAGATCACTTGAGAAAATAAGTGTCAAGCAAACATATCGAATTAAAGTATTAATACTATATTAAAGTACAAAAAAATACATGACATTAAGGAGAGTATTGTAAGCAATTGAAAATCAACGCCAATAAAAAAAGGAACAAATAAAATTGTTTGGAGGTTGATTCTGAACCACGCAAGTTGTCTAGTTAATAATCATTGGAGACGAGATTTAAGAATAATCCGACACCAGGAAGATTATAGACTGACAAGTGGGTGCTTCTTATCCATACAAATCAACCTGTCTTTTTGTCCTAATATTATCTTCTTTTACAAGTGTCATTAGGCCAATTGTGTCGTGTCTCAACAATTCGCGTTTCTCTTTCAAATTTTTTTAACGAGATTCATTAAAATTCAAGTGTTTTCATTTGCTATTTTAATAGGAATCAACGATATTCTTTAAAATTTAAATATTCTCAATGACTAGTAAATTTATAAAAATTTTATTAATAAAGAGATATTTTAAAAATTTTGGACAAATTTCCAACTAAAAAATACATATGATTAAGTTCATATTTGTCATTCATTTTATCAACAATATTACTTTACTTTTCAACCACTCATTCTCCAAAAAATATTATTGAGAACTATATTTCTTCTCACAAAATGGAAGACAAACAATCACTAAATCTTTTGAAATTTCATTATATTTGATGAAATTCTTATGAAATTTATTAAAATGTATTCAAATCCAAGAAATTCATTAAGTTTTATATAATCTCTCAAAATCTATCAAAATTTTAGTCAAAAAAAATACAAATCGATCGAATTCAAGCATTTTTAAGTAACTTAAATGGATCGTGATGAACTTTCGGGGGTTCAAATGGTAATAAATCAAAGAAACAATAATAAGAGCATGTTTGAGCTCAATATTTTTTTTTTTTTCAAAAATGTATTTTGGAATAGTGATTTGATGAAGAACGTGTGGTTATAAAATAAGAAAAAAATTTAAATTTACGTGTAATATATTTTATTGAAAATGTGTGGTTGAAAATAAAAAAGAAAAATATTTTTTTAAAATAATAAAGACCAAACAAAGCATAATGTGATAGCTTTATCATAATAATAAATCATCAATGATATGACGTTTATATGGAATAATAAAATTGAATAATTCAATTGATATAAGAGAGATTTAAAAATAATGAGTTGTTACGATAATTTATTATAATGATAAATAGATTAAACAAAAGCTAAATAATGCAACGAGGAGAATTCCAAAAGAAACTCCTAGGTTGTACCAGGGACAGTTGGCCCAATCGACCAGTTGCTGAAGAGACGTGTACGGACCAAATGTAGATCATGAATCCTAATCCAATAATGCAATTGAATGGGGCCACGTTGTTCAATTTTGGTTAGCAATTGCTATTAAAGAAAAATAAGACATTAAATAATTAACATTAGATGATTGATTGGCTAGTTTTTTTCTATCGACCACTGTATTTACGTGTCAAACTTTTTTCTTACCGCATATTACTCAAAATCATGCACTTATCAAAATATATGAAAATGTAAATTGATGTATAATAAAACCAATATAGAGTAATGAGTAATGTTATTTTGTACGTAATGGTGTAAAGAAAAATGACACCAGAGAGAGAGAGAGAGAGAGAGAAGAGATTCGAAGAAATGAAATGAAATTATTATAATATTTCTTTCTTACGTATCATCTATTTGTACGACATTAAGTACGCAATGATGTACAAATAGCATTACTCCAGAGTAATTCAAGTTGCAATTATTCTACTTGTACAGATTATTTCGTACAGATAGGTTGCATCTGTCCCTTGATTTGAATTTTTGAAATTTAATAGGAGACTAAGCTATATTGGACTCTTTTACTTTGATTAGCTCTATGTGTACAAAAAAATGTGCATGTAGAAAAATTCTCCAAGTTGTCGCGATCGCGACTTTGATGTAGTTCAGGCACAGTATGGGAGTGGGTGCTACGGCCTCTGGTTCACGTGGGCCTAATAGTCACTTATATGGTCACTCACATTCACTAATATGAATTCCAAATAAATTCTGATTTGATCGAACAAGCTCGGTCTATGAATGTCGTTACTTTGAATAGACAATTAACACTATCAATAAAAATTGCATAATTGAAGAGTAATTGAAGTTTCAATCTAAATAGAGTATCAACTTCTATAAGTCAAATTATGACAAATCCTTCTTGACTAAAATACAAATTAGACTTACGAAGTACACAAAGCATTCAACAATAGTTAATAGTCTAATATATAATAAATTGACAAACGAAATATAATGTTGTAAATAAAAATTACGTCATAATATAATTGAGCTCCAAAATCCTATGCGATTCATAATTTTTCCCCACTTTTTAACCATAACTAGTGGGCTGAATGTGTTTTGCACGTTAGTTGGTTAATGTTAAAAATAAGAATATATGAATTTTCGAGAAATTTATTTGTAAACATGAAAGATATTCATAAACCAGTTTAAAAAGAGAGAGAATGTGTTGTTAATGAAGAATAAACGATTGAAGCAAGAACTAAAAGAAATTAACGAATAAACAATTGATTACCGCATAATAAGAAGCAATATATTAAATTTAATAAGAAACACAGGCAATACTAAGTTAGTTGTTATTTACGGCTTGGCATCCTCTTTGAAGTTCTCATTTCCAACCGTCCTAATGCATTCTATGGCATTGGCATGAAGCACCCATTTAAACTCGTCGATAACATTCATCAAGATAGCTTTCAAGTGCGGCATAACCACATCATAGTATTTCAAAAGTACTTTTATAAATACAGTTTAACAGATTCGGTATACAAGCAAAGTAAAATAAAATAAGACTTAATAATTACAAAATTATGTACTTGAGGTGAATCGGCAACTGAAGATAATGCACTTAACACACCTTCTTACACCATTCGTTTGGAGTGTTGAAATTTATACAACAAAGGCAATTTATTGGAGAGCTATAAATGATATGCATAAATGCAAAAGTCATTTTTCATATCCAGTCTCTTCTATCACAAGAAATAGAAAACAAAAGCCAAGTTGCCAACTGCAAAGATTATCTGCGATAACTTTCAACTTGCATTAGGAGAATTCAAAACAAAGGAAAACCAAAGTTCTTCTTTATTAGTTAATACTCCCAATGCTCTCAATTTCATCTTGCCAAACATAATGTCGGAGTCTATTTTTGAGGATTTATTGAACATATTCACGATGAGGGGACAAAGAAAATGCGAATAGTAAAGGTCTTATAGGTTAAAAAACAAACATAAGACATGTTAGTTTTGGTGGCACCCACTGGAAAATCAAACCATGTTCTATGTTCTATTGAATTAATAGAGAATTTGTCCATTTCGTAAAATCGTTTCTTGGTAGGTGAAAGGGTAGCTTCAAAGGCTACTACCCCACTATTATATATCACTAAAGAACATGAATTTAGGGGAGGATTTAGATTACTCCAATTGCTACTAATCTGCTAGAATTCACTTAATAATACAAGACCACAGAGTTAAACAATGTAATTCGAATGCTAAGAATGTTTGCTTTCTTTACTAATCTAATATATATTTTTTGAAGCAAAAATAGCAAAACATGTGATAATTAATAGGGAAATGAGCATTTTGCCATACATCTGTTAAGCAAGTATGAAGAGAAGTATTGCCTGCTAAATTACAATCAGTCTGCGGAAGCTTTTGAGAACAGCCGATGCTCTTCTTCAATGATAGCCCACTTCAAATGGATCAATTGTCTACAAGTTTCCAAACAAAAAAACCACAAAAAAATGAAAAGTATTCAATAAAATTTGTGAAGTATTGAGTAGTCACAATGCACGAAAAACCCTTAAGCAGACTTAAAACTCCAAATTTACACAAAATAGACAAAGACAAATAGATGCTTTAGCACAAAGAAAAGCCAACAACGTTGGTTTCAAACAACATTGATCCAAGTATCTTAAATATGTAAGAGAAATGTTTTTACATATTCAAAACAGGATTGAGTTCATCATTACCACTGCATAGAGTCATAGACTAAAAATAATAGATTGATGTTAAGGTCGAGAAAACATCAAACTATCGGTCATATTGTACTTGGGCAATGAAAATTTCCAACATTAACGAATTAATCTAATAAAAATTTTAAAATGGGAACATGTTTATAATTAAGAAATCAGAAACACAAATAAATATTAACATGGCATTAACATGTGTAAGATTTAGATAAATTCATAGGGGAAAACTTAAGAAACTGCAATCGTCTAGATTTAATGAAAATCATAAAATAGCCTTCTGAGTTACGTCAGAAAATAATTTTAAGGTTTGTCTGGTAATTTATTCATAAACTGATTATTGGAATGAGTCCTTGTTAATTTAAGCTCATTATGATTTCATTATGCAACTGAAAATATTATAAATAATCAATAAAATAATTTGACAAAATAAAGAGAATAAACAAAATAAAAACTGATATAAACAGATAGATCACACCATTAGAAAGGGGATGTTTCAAGTTTGAGATAACAGAATAATTAAATTAATTCACTACACAATCAATCATGAACTCAAAATTTACAATTTATCAGAAGGAAAAGAATCACTAATAAACACAAACATATACCAACGAAACGAATGTTCCATGAAAAATAACAAGGTAACGAAGGTCATTTCGAAATTTAAGTATAGTGCTTTCTATTGCTAATGCGTCTAACCACGTAAGTGAAATGTGGTTCACTAAATATCGATATTAATATTGGATTCAACATTTAAAAAAATTACTAACATATATACAGATGTTGACACTTTTTGTTTTAGGGGATATATCTGGGGAGGCATTGTCATTTGTTGAAGACATCTGGACTACTGATATTACACATATTAAACCTCCAGATGAATATTTCTGTCTTAAGCTTCTGGTTCTAATATTTACAGGAACTGAAAATGAGTGTGTCATATACTTTCGACTTCATATTTCTATTGGGAAACAAAATTTAGTCGGAAATGTTAAAAATACAATAAATGTGCAGAAAATAGTAATAGACTTTGAAAAACGCAAATTCGACCCTAACAACACTTAGAGGGGGTGAATAGATGTAATATGCGAAATTTTAAAATACAAACGAATTAAATAGCAACAAGTCGCTTTTTAATTCTTTTTTAGATGATTGAACATGCAAGTCATATTAGTCCTAAGTTTAAATACTACAGATCATACATTCATAATATAAAGTAATAAATGAACAACAATATGATCACGGAGAAATCTAACTGGGAAAAACTTCGGGCACTTTACCAGTCAATCCACTATAAACGATCTTAATAACTTGCAGTCAATCAGACTAGACGATATGTATTATCTGACCACCAGACTGCACTCCTTACAGCTCCCTGGATCCCGTGCTCCTCTACACCAATCCTTAGCTGAGTTGCCAAAGCTCTCCGAGGAATCTATTACCCTACAACACTCCCAGCCTTGTAGAACCATTTATCTTATGTGGATCACGAAGAACGACATGTTCTTTACAGACATGAACTCTTATCGCCTTCCTTAGATCTTCAGAACTCTGACCAGATGTATAGGAAGTTGTCGTTTGGTATTTGGATTATGCTCTCGATATTTTTCTAACCAAAAACTCTCACAAGAATTGA
>CAIGRB010077274.1:0-11839 GCA_903798255.1 Fraxinus quadrangulata
TACAAAGCAGATCCGTGTATGGGAATTGAAAATTGCTTATTTTCCGCTGCGCATGTTTAAGTAGATTCCCAACACAATCAAGATGCGGTTATGATAAAATCATGTATTTGTCATGCTAAACTTAATAGCATCACTTATAGTAGTGAAATCTCTTTAGAATCCACAAGCAAATGAAGAAAAGAGTACCTTATAAGTGGAAGAACATAATAACTAATGAAGAAAAAAAAATTTGATATCTTGTTGATTATACGAATCAGTTTTATACAATACTGCGTACAAAACTGTCCTAAAAGAAAATGTTCGATAAATACACAATCTTAATTAATATGTAAAACCTTAATATGTTATATGCACGAGCAACTTATTTATTACCTTCTACGCTTCTTTTTACATGAAGATCAAAACACACAAGATTATCAATGGGTAACGGATGAATCCTTAACTGCTATCATAAAATTAATATTACTATATTTTCGGAAAATTGCTTTACAATGAATTACCTTCTACGCTTCTTTTTACCTGAAGATCAAAACACACAAGATTATCAATGGGTAACGGATGACTCCTTAACTGCTATCATAAAATTAATATTACTATATTTTCGGAAAATTGCTTTACAATGGTTAAACACTTGGCCATCGAAGAAAGTGTCAAAATTCGGCCTCTGGACCGTCATAGTACGCATAATTCTTGAAAGCCAAACAAGAGAAGGAATTAGAACATACCACAGATTAAAAGGAGAGTAAGGATGCCTACTTTGCTATTAGCCATGCTTCCCGATTTATGCTTAGTAAATATTATTTCGAGTTATTTATAGGGAAAAATAGTATTATTAGGTGATGACTTTTTCATATATTAAGAGAAAGTACATGCATGGTTCATATATTAAGAGAAAGTCCATGCATGGTCCGTAAGCAAAAACCAACTGAGCTTACAAAAACATATTAATCCACAATATTATAGATTATATAAGTTTATACGATATACCTAACGAAGTGTCGGAAAACGATTTATTTAATTTTTTTGATCAAGTGATATTAAGTAAAATACATGGAAGAACGATATACCTGTGTTTGTGTTCGTAATAAGGCTAGGGCATATGATCTTGACAAAAATTCCGACTACATATTTGGAATTTTTGGTAGTGGACTAGCAGGGCTTGGTGGTGTGGGCTGCTAGAAAGCGTGTGGATGGTACTTGGTAGAACAATGATGTTAACACTTTTTTTCTTTTAATTTTAATATTTTTATAACGTAGAAGCACAGTCAGTTATGTGGAACAAGTGTTACAGTTTTTTATTCTCAAATAATCAATATTTGAGACTTTCAATTTGATCGTAGTGTTTGTGGGTTGTCATTAGGGTGACATCTTAATAGGATAATATATGTAACATTAAGATAAAATAAATAGGCGACCTCGTTCAAATTTCATCTTTAATGAATTCTGTCTGCAATTCAAATTTCATCACTATAGTATATATTAGTATATATAATAGGAGAGAAAAAAATAAGAGAAAAATAAGAAAAATGACAGACAGAGAAATATTTAATTGTGGCGACCCACTCTAGACCGTACACATCTAGACCGTCCTTTTGACTATATCAGCTTCTATTTTTGTCTAATCATAATGTTGCTGTTAACATATGGTATATGCATTCAGTTATAATTTGAACTACTCTTTTTTTTTTTTTTGAATAAATGAGAAGCTCTAGCTATAAGATGATCAAAATGATGAAACTCCAGTGTATGAATTGTTCAAACAAACTAATTTTAAGTACTAGTAAATTCTTAGGAAACTTGCACTCTTGATCTATAACTCATTATTCCAACACCAAGTCGGATTTCAATGTTTAAAAAAAGCAAGTCAGTCTACAACTTGCTATATTCTCAAACTAGTAAAAGAACAATTAAATTACTATTGCATGTTGATATTAATGTGGATTTGATTATAATGGATAGGTTTACAATATCCTAACATACTTGTTCATTTATTTATGATATAATAGTGGGAATTTAAATTTACGACCATTCTATGTGCATCCATATGACTTTTTTCGACAAGTAGGATTTACTTATTTAAGTTATTACACTCATCTTTTCTACAACGGAGTTCTTGGACTTTATATTTTTATTATTGTTGGGGTATTTCACCCATATAACACGCAGACAAAATAAAGAACCCAGATTAACACACTCTGCAGATATAAAAATAACACAAAAAATGTTCACCAATTTCGACAAAGCCTAATTTGGGAGGCTCAAAAGTAAACCAAGCCCGTTACTATGCAAGAACATTCCAAGAAAGAGTGAAATAATTAGTACAACCAAGATTCAGACCATAACACTTTAGATTGTTATCGATCCACAACCGAACCTCCCAAATAGTCTACACTATACAAGAATCAGAAACCTCACAGCCAAAAAAGTGTAGATTTACCGATTTCATTTGTAGTCCGAATGAAACCTAAAACTTTGAACACTACACCAAAAATACATAATAGTACAGGCTCAGTAAGTGATCCTAAATACAGAACCAAGATTTAATACAACTCAAGAACGGAAATTAAACACTCAGAGAATCTCAGAAAAATCGCCTCATTGAGAAAGAATGAAACCGTGAGAAAAAACAGAAAGAAAAGTGGCTGTAAAGTAGCCTCAATGAAATATATGCATTAACCCTCAGCCATTGATCAAATCCAATGGTCTAAATAAGCTCCAAAGAAAGACATATTCGGGTGATGGTCAATAGACCAATAAAATCAAGCTAGGACAGACTAAGTAAAAATGCATTTTTCACTTCCAAAATCGGGTTTTAGAACCACAACTCACAATTATTATTTTTACATTGGTAGACAAATTTAAGCGTTTATTTCCTTTTCACTCACCAACCCTTTTAGGAATGCAAATCACAATTCTCCATGATAAGCTACAAATGATGACATGTATTTAGAAAGGGCGGGACAAATTATGTTTGTCACACCACTTTATAAAATACACCTTAATTGAAATATATTTTTGATAGGTATACCATAAGTAAATAGAAAATTTTTATGAAATTGTAGTTTAGTAAACAAAGTTTTCGGTGATAATATTGCACAAACTTTATAGAAACAGAAATAAGGAAAGTTGCTAATACCATGCGTTTGTTGTGTATTTACACTTTTATATTGTGTTTTTTAAATTTAAATTTTATCTATTACTTTTTTCTTGTTGGTAACAAAAGACACCGTTCTAGTTTAAAAAGAATAGAGAAGTTAAGAAATTTGTCATTACATATAGCTGAACACACCCCTGTTAGAAAACAAAAAAAAAAAGGTCACATTGTATATATTAAATATTGTTTTCTTAAAATATTGTATATATTTGTTATTTTTGTTAACAAATTTCAACAAATAAAAAAAACAAGTAAAACAATTTTCTATAATAACTACTACTTCACATCTTACAATATTTTTTTTTTATTTAAGTTAAGGTTATTAGCATTATATCATTTTTCAACTTAAAAAAATTCCACAAATTCATTAATAATTTTTTAGTTACTGTTTTGTGTTTTTGGAAATCTTTAGACAAAAATATAGTTATAAAAGAGTTTAAAAAGTCAAAGAAATAATTTGTAGGTTGTATAGATAAACTAGGAGTCATTGTGTTCAGTTATGGAACAAAGAGCTGTCAGATTTATGCTAGCGTGCCGCCAAACTGTTGCTCGAGTGTCCAAAATAAAATTCTCACCCTTTTGTCTCTAGCTTGACACTCGAGCGACCGTGTTTCCCATGAAACCGTAGTTCAGAATTTTCATAAGTTCTATTCTACACTACCTTAAAACCTCTGTACTATATATACCAAAGCCCCACTTCATGAAAAAGGTTGCTAAACATAATTTTATAAGAGAGATTACATCCTACATATCATACACGAAATTCAATCTCCATTTGATTCAACCAAATCATTGAAAATCATCAAATCCACATAATTAAAACACCAAAACCCATACTTTTGCGTAATCTGTCAAAGTGTGAAGATCGAGAAAAGTGACCGCAATTCCGGTTGGATGAGAACGAGATGTTCTTAGTTGATCCACAGGAGATAAACAATTTCAAAAGATCGGAAGCTAGTGCAGAAGCATGTAATCCATAAAGGCCTTGGTAATTACAGTTAGGGGGCAAGAAAATACTAAGGTTTGGTTCAGTCTGAACAATCTGTAAGTTTTTATCATTTAGAGTGGATAATACTAGCTTGGACCCTGAGTTTTTATCTCGCTGGGGTTTTCTTCGTCATCAATTTTGTGGTGTTATTTATCTTTTTCCAATATATCAATTGTAATAATACAACTTAGGATAGTATTGCATGTAAATCCATATGGATAAAATTAACAATTGTGACTTGTTGCTTTTTCAAATTTATAAATTTAAATTATGGATAAAACACATATTCATCCCATCTGGGTGTTAGTTAGTACAAACGTCGTTATTTTCAAGTGGTAACGAATTCTCAATTCGATTCCTGACCCTGACTTAATCTAGACGAGTCAATCTTTTTCCGTACCTTATACATATTGGAAGGTTCGAATGAGAGTCTTTCTTAAGTCTCTAGATGAGTATATATGGGTTAGTGTACAAAATGGTTGGATTACCACACCTACTATTATTTCAGGTGTAGTTACCCCTCACGACATTTTCCTTTAGACTAAGGACAACCCAATTGAGTGTAATTGGAATAGTAAAGGGCTTCATGCCTTATAAATGACTATGTTCATCGAAGAGATAATATCGATGTGTGAGACAACGAAAGAAGTTTGAAATATCTTAAAGACAACACACAAGGGAACCATAACTGTAAAAAACTCCGAAAAACAAATGTTGACCACTAAGTTTGAAAAAATTAGAATGAAGGACAATGAATCGTTCGATGATTTCTATGCAAAGTTAAATAACATAGTGAACTCTAACTTCAACATAGATGAGAAAATTTTCGAGTATAAAATTGTTCGAAAAGTTTCTAGATCCTTACCTAAGAGGTTTAGAGCTAAGATCACTGTTATTGAAGAGAGCAATGACTTAGATGCTGTTAAGATAGAGGAACTTGTAAGATCTCTCCAAACCTATGAACTCACCATATCTCAATAGAAGAAGAATAAGTATGTAGCCTTGAACACCGTTAAGGAATAAGAGCATGACTCTACTGATACTGAGACCATAGGAATGAGGAAATAACTTATTTTGTTTAAGAAATTTCAAAAAGTTTTTATGAATAAGAAAAAATCTCAGGAGAGAAAGAAAAGCGCTCCTAGTAAGTTCAAGAAAGACGAGCGTGATAAGACTAATACAAGGAGTTTGAGTAAGAAATCTCAGTCAGTTAGATGTCGAGAGTCTATGTTTTAGCCACTATAAGAATCTCAATAAAGGAAAGGGTAAGGCAATAGTAGTGTCACTTATTGACAATGAGTCCAATTCTAGTGACCAGAGCGATTATTCTCGTAGTGAGGATGAAAATAATTATATGGCATTCGCTTCTATAGTTAAGAGTCATTCAGACAAGTATAGTGAGAAGGCTGAGGACATAGAGTTCAGTGAGGGTTTTGAGAAGACTGAGGATGATACTGAGATTTGTGAGGTGTATAATCAATTATTTAAGGAGTCTTAGAATAAAAAAGGTTAATAAAGACACATTGAAGAAGGTTAATGAACTTCAACTAGAAAGAGACCCATAGCTAACCTTCAAGAATCTACCAAAAGTCTTAGTGAGTTAAGACTTTTAAATTAGGGAACTTGGGGGCTAAGGTCCCTAACAAGCGACCATGAGAA
The DNA here is from genome assembly GCA_903798255.1 of Fraxinus quadrangulata. Lineage (NCBI taxonomy): Eukaryota > Viridiplantae > Streptophyta > Magnoliopsida > Lamiales > Oleaceae > Fraxinus > Fraxinus quadrangulata. The sequence continues at coordinate 5,802 of CAIGRB010077274.1, forward strand.
ATCTAACACTTTACTCCATTCCTTCTTGAGTGGTTCTCAGAAACTTGATAATTTGTTAGAGATGAACAAGCCAGTTGAAAATAGTAGAAGTCTAGGATATATTCAGACTGATAATAATACTACTAATACATCGAGGATCACTTTTGTCCCAACCACCAACTAACCTAGGAATGTTGCAAATCTTGAACTCAAGGGCAAGGGTGTTAGGATAAAGGCTTACTAGACAACGTAGGATCAACCGAACCAAAAACCAATATTAGTAATCATGTAGTTTTGAACCTAGGTTTATTTCTACGTGTCACAGTTGTAGTGTGTTAGGACACACAAGGCCTAGGTGTCACAAACTTTTGAATAAGTGTAGGAGTTAGGATATTTCTAGCATGGTTAACTTCCTTTCCAATCAGGTTAGCTACTTGAGTGAGATGATGACATAGTTGACTAAGATTACCTCTACTTCTAGAAAGGTGTTGGTTAAGAAAATTGATCTCCCAAGGTATGATGAACAATTGAACTGCTATTAGATGTCTATTCAATGCAAAATGAAAGTATGATAACTTTCTTGTACGTCTTTCTTGTACAATAATTTGATGAAGTATTATCAGATTGCCCTTCCACTTTGATTAGTCACATTGTTACATACCCAAACAAGCAAACAAAAAATGAAATGAAAGAAAAAGTTAAGTTCTAAACTCCTTATTGATTTGAATTATTCGGATAATGCCTTATGTATATATCAGAAAGATAGTTAATCAAACATATTTCTTGATTCAATTGAAGCCCAAAGATGAATAGGGTCCCAAATAATGAAAGATATTTTAAAAGCAAGTCCCATATTAGGATTACTCGTTAATGGTTGATCAAATTTGATGGATTCACCCTTTAAAACAAGAAGTTCTAGTCCTAAAGGGATAATATCANTGCTCTTAAAGCTAAAAATGACTCTATGTGGTATCTTGATAGTGCATGCTCTAGACATACGTGTGGAATAAAGCCTTGTACTCTACTTCTGATGATTGAAATGGCTGCGTGGTTATTTTTGGAGATAGTGTTACTGCACCTATACTTGCTAAAGGTACCATCAATATATGTGGATTGCCTACTATCTTAATTGTACTTTTATGTGAAGGGTTTAAAATCTATCTTATTAAGCATTAGTAAAAAATGTGATGCTTATTTTGACGTTAGTTTTGTCCAGAAAATGTGAACTGTCTATGATTCTAATGGAAATATTGTCATCAAAAGATTAAGAACTTTAAATAATTGTTAAGGAGTTCTTCCTAATTCCAACTATGTGTGTAGTGGTGCTAAGATTGATATGACCGAACTTTAGCATCAAAGGCTTGGTCATATGAACTCTAAAGTTTGTTTAAGTTGGCTAAGAAGGAATTTGTGAATGATTTACCTGTACTTGAAAATTTGAAAACAATATTTGTGGACAATGTCAACAAGGTAAATAATTTAGAGTAAAGCATGAGCGAACTTCTTGCATCCTGACAAACAGGCCTTTAGAATTATTCCATATGGATTTAATGAGACCATCTAGGACTAAGAGCCTTGGTGGTAAGCATCATTTTGGTTGTGGTTGATGACTTCTCAAGATTCACATGGATTGAGTTGTTGCGAGAAAAATCTAAAGTGTTCAACCTAGTTGAATCTGTGTAAGAGACTAAGGAATGAGAAAGATTCGACCATAACTAGAATTCGAAATGATCATGGGAAAGAATTTGAAAACTCTAACCTTAAGAATTTCTGCTCAGAAAAAGGAATCCAGCAAGTGTTCTCTTCACTGGTCACTCCACAACAAAATGGAGTAGTTGAGAGGAAAAATCACGTACTTCAAAAAATGGCTAGGACCATGCTTCATGGTAAGGGTCTAGCAATCCATTTATGGAGTGAAGCCATTAACAATGATTGAACATGGTTTACCTTAGACCTACGATTGAAAAGACACCTTATGAGATTTGGAAAGGTAAAAGCTTACTGTAAAATATTTTCGAGTGTTTCATAGCTAGTGCTATATTCTAAGAGATAGAGAGAACTTAGACAAGTTTAACTCTAAGAGTGGTGAAAGGATTTTTTTTCTAGGATACTCTAGAATAGTTTAGCCTATCATGTGTACAATTCTCATATACGAGTTGTGATGAAGTCTATAAATGTTGTGATTGATGATGTTTTAGTGAGGGGAAGATTATAGGAGATTGAGATGAATAGATCACTCTAGTATAGATCCTATCATGACGACTGACCCTAAAGAAAAAACAATTCTTGAATCTTCACACTCACCTAAAGGTTTAGACACTCCAAATAAGGAATCATTTCCTAGTAATAGTTCCAACTTTCTTAGTGAGCTATCTCCTACTAAAATTTCAAAACTTCACATGGAACAATCACCTAGTGATAAATCCAAATCTCCTAAGGAACCTTCCTCTAGAGTTAAGTCTAATCATCCTAAAGTCAACATTACGAGAATTTAGAAAAAGGGATGAGACTATGAAAGAGTGTTTTAAATAACTTAACATTTACTAGTTTTGTATCCCAGATTGAGCCTAGGAGAGTAGAAGAAGCCCCTAGTGATAAACATTGGGTGAATGCAATACATGAGGAGCTAAACTAATTTGTGAGAAATAATGTATTGTTTAATACCTAGGCCTGATGATTGTAATATTATTGGTACTAAGTGGATATTTAAGAATAAGATCGATAATCAAGGTACCATAACTAGGAAGGTGTTGACTTTGATAAGACGTTTGCTTACGTAGCACATCTTGAATCCATTAGAATTCTTCATATTGTTGCTTATACCTTAAGGTTCAAGTTATATCAAATGGATATCAAGAGTGGATTCTTGAATGAAATACTTCAAGAAGGGGCTTATATTGAACAACTTAAAGGATTTATCGATTCTAAGTTTTCATATTATGTCTAAAAATTGGAAAAAGCTTTATATAGTCTTCAACAAGCTTCTAGAGCTTGGTATGATGGACTAACTGCATACATCGTGAAACATGAGTTTTCAAGATGTGGTACATATAGAACTTTATTCATAAAACATATTGAAGTAACCATCACCATAGCATAGATTTATGTTGATGACGACATTTTTGGTTCTCCCATTGACTCTCTTGCTCATGAATTGAATTACTTTCATAAAACATATTGAAGTAACCATCACCATAGCATAGATTTATGTTGATGACGACATTTTTGGAGAATTGAATTACTTTCTTAGTTTCCAAGTAAAGCAAACTGATGATAGATTGTTCATATCTAAGACAAAGTACGTTAAAGACCTTGCCAAGAGACTTGGGCTAGATAGCGAAACATACTAGAACACTCATGAGCATGAGTGTTAAGTTAGGTCATGATCTTGCAGATAATAGTGTTGATCAGATACTATATAGGAGTATGATAGGTAGTTTACTTTATCATACTATCAATAGACATGACATAGCATTTAGTGTTGAAGTTTGTGCGAAATTTCAGACTGATCCTAGGGAATCTCACTTGAGTGCTATGAATAGTATCATTCAATATGTTCATAGCACTATAGATCATGGAATCTTGTACTCTAGAGATTCTAATCTTGATCTTGTCGGATGTTCCAATGTCGATTGGGCTGGAAATTTCGATGATATAAAAAGCACATTAGGGGGATGTTTCTATGCTGGTAATAATCTTGTATCTTAGATGAGTAAGAAACAAAATTCTATCTCATTATTCACGGTCGAGGCTGAATATATAGCTACAAGTAGTTGTTACACTCAACTGCTTTAGATGAAGCACATGCTTAGTGATTATGAAATTGAACATGATACTATGATTGTGTTTTGTGATAACACAAGTTCTATTAATATTTCCAACAATTACTTTCAACATTCTCGGATCAAACATATTAATATTAGACATCAATTTATTCGAGAGTTTGAAGAAAGCCCTATTGTAACTCTTGAACACATCGTTACATAGAATCAATTAGCTGACCTATTTACCAAGCTCTTAGAGGTCTTAGGTTCGAGTTTCTTAAGAAAGCCATTGATGTCCGTGTACCTCTTTGATATGTACGTAGTTGGATGTATGTACAACACAGGGTTCATACATTCTTGCATGCATCTCATTCTTTGTATATTTACTTTGTTTGATTTGTTTAATCTATTTTAAAAAAATAAAATAAAATGAAGAGAACTTTTTTGAAACTATTACTTAACTATGCTTTTTGTGACCTAATATACGTATATCTGATGAATAGTAACTTAGTTTCCATTACTCTATTTAAGTTTTATGTGGAGTACTTAGTATAGATTTCTTCGTATACCATCTACACAGCACATACTATGATATTTTGAGTGAGTCTTAATGGCATATGTGAGATTTGGAATGACAGTCATCTATTGATAAGGTGACATTGAACAAGACCTTTAATTGGCTTATCTAAAGTCTAGTATGTTCCATAAAAAGAAAAATTGATTCCTCATATGCTTTTATTCGGAGCTTATTTGACTCGAGTAATTAAGTCTGCGAGGTTTCTCAAAACCTGATGTCCTATGGTCATCTGACTTGAAGTCATCAGTCCAAAACTTGTTATAGGGGTCTTCTTAATCGTTTAATGGACAAGAGTCTGTACATAAGATGTTAAAAAAATAAAAAAAATTATATATGCTTAAATTCAGGAAGAGAAAAGAGAAATCTATATGAAAATAAGCAATGCATTATTAAATACGCCCTAGTGTCTTGGATTTGACTTTCTTTAATAGAGAAAACACTTATTCTGTAGTGATGTTTAGTGTATCATTTTTCACAAATTAAAGGTTTAAAATCTTGCTCACAAGGAATCAGTTGCACTTTTTACACATGTGTCACTTACACTATTTACTCGATTCAAACTTGATTTGATTGTATGGAAAAGTTTTTCTATTAATTGATTATGCCTTACTTGTGATCAATTGCATTTTTGAGTTATTATAAATGTTCGATTTTGTGCCATAAAAGATGAAAACGTGCTATATTTCGAAATTCTGAAAAAGAATATGCTATTTTTGTCAATACGTTTTCACTCGCTTGACGTAGAGGATTTTGCGAAAGCCTAGCGCTTGCCTCCCGCTCTAGCGATAGCCCAAATTTTTGAATTAAAACACTTAAACCTGGAATACCCATATCCTCATATCCTTCTTCTCTCTCACAATATTTTCCCTAAATCTTACCACCCATTTCAAATTCTTGAATCATTTAATTTCGTGGACATTATTATATCAACATCTGAAGGATAATCATCATTTCACATCAAATTTCAATAGTATATTTTGAAAATATCAAATTCTTTTAATTCTTGAACTTCGTTGGATTTTTGCTTTTACTTGTATTTAGTTGGTTCTTCATGCATATCGTTCAATGGGAATGTTGGTAGTAAATCAATCAAATAAACTCAATTTTTTTTTGCTATATGGATGAACAGTACCGTACGTGAACAATAATTTTTTTGGGATGAACAGTAACTTTTTTTTCTTTCCTTTTTTTTCTATAAACACAAGATTTTACTACCAGTAAAGAAATTACGGATCTAGGAGTTGGAAACAAAGAATGACTCAAGAACACGAAGAAACTAAGGAAGAAAAACGGAAATTACATGACTCAATAAAGAAAATAAAGCATATTACCTGATGAAATTGGAGCCAAATATCTGATACCAACTGATGCGAACCCCATAGCAACGTTGACTATGAAACCCACAACTAGATGATGCGGAACCCAAGAACGCCAATTAAATTCGATTTTGGATTTGAACCCAACAAGGTGAACGAACCCCTTAATTACACAATAAAGAACCCACGATCCGATGTTTGAACGCCACAAGATTTAGATCTTGATAAGTTCGATTAATTGTTCAATAGAAGAACATGGAAATCAATTGCCTCTCAATTAATAATTTATCAAAAGTTTTTTTATCAATGAATATTTTTGGTATTTATACCAAACCCTAGAAATTAGGTAAGAAACGTACATAATCTCATAAATAAGATAGGAGATTGACTAAAAATAGAATT
>CAIGRB010077300.1:0-14346 GCA_903798255.1 Fraxinus quadrangulata
GTATCATACAATTGTACATTTTTTGAGCAGGTGATTTGTGAATAGATAAACAAGATTCCTTGAGGAAAATAATTGCAAGGTTGAAATAAAGAGCCTCCTTTTTTTTAGAACCTAGTATCCTTGGTAAGAACTTGTTCGGTAAACGAGTCCACCAATTGTAAGAATACTTAGAAAAGACCAATGTTCCATCACGATTCACGAATGCAAGAGAAAAGGTAAGACAGTCCAAAAATTAAGTAGTTCCTTTATCCAAAAAGAAAAAAACGTAATCAAGAATTATTCAACATTGATGCAACAACATGAACGCATACAAATCTTAAATAATGAGTAGTGAACATGAAGATGGAGTAGCAATCATGGTTTGGAAACATAAATATTGGTAAAAAATGTTCAAGCTTACTTCCAGACTATAAGTTTTGAAAACAAAAATCCTGAAAACATTCAAATAGAATCCCGCCTTTTCTTAATGAAGTTAGAGGTGCAATAGCATATCTGAACTCCATCTTTATTCTGAGACTCCGCATCTGTACCTGGATTGATTCATTGTCATGTAGGTACTCTGTTTAAGAATCTTGCATGCAAAGCAACGAAGGAAATGGATAACTTTTAAGAAAAAAGAAGACGAACATGAAAGACCTTCTGAACACTGTAGTTTTCAGTCAGTCAATGGAACTTAAATGGATTTAATGGAATGGGAGCCTCAATTTTGTTGTACCACATTTCCTAGATAAATCATAAATGAACTCCTAAACCGAGTGCTGGTCCAGCAAAAGAGGCTGAATTGGTACCTTACCCACCCAAATAGAGGAAAATAGCTTTTTTAGTATTATAATAGATGTATAACACTATGGTAACGTTGTAGATATGCCATGTTATTTCTCATGCTGTTGCATGTTGCAACAACACATGGTAGCAGCTTTCATATTAGTTCATATCATATTATCCAATCATAATTTGGTTGTTGTCACTTTGACATTTACTAATAGAAGCTTGCTGTATTCATTATCTTATCTTCTATTTCATTTCAAAAAAAGTTCTTTTTCTTGCCTTTCTTCATGGCAAAACATATTGTATTGAATAATATTATGTAAAAGTTCTACTGATTAAATTCTTTCTTCATGGATTCTTAATCTAGCTATCCAGAGGCTGCAGAGGAGGATATTAGAAGATATGAAAGCTATTTTAGAAGACTTCCACCATCTCACAAGGTTCTCGTCTCATGTACATCGTTGTAGTTATAAAATTCCTGAGATATAGATGCAGTAATATGTCAAGAAGTTAAATTTTTAATAAGGATCACAGAGATGAAGAAATTTCAAGATGTGCATATTTAAGGCCCATTTGGTAGAGATTAAAATCAGATTAAAATTGAAAAACTAGCCGTTATTATTGACTTTTATTAAACGAGTGGGACTTAATAACGGTTATATTTTCAATTTTAATTGGCTTTTAATCTCTACCAAACTGGCACTTAAAAAAGAGAATACTATGAAGAACTCTATTGAACTCATGTTATTTCATATTTGACAAACTGCAGTTAAAATGACAGGTTATAAATTTTGGCAAATACTGAAATAGTTCTTATTTGGCAAACTAAGTCTTATAACTTCCTATATCGAATTTTTAGTTTTATGAAAAGGAACTTTGTAGAACTATTTATTATCTGCCATTCCTGATCTTCTATAATGGTGATACGCACTATGTTATGTAATCTTGAACCGTGAATCTTCTAATTTATGGTCTTTTGCTTTTGCAGGCACTTTTATCGCACCTTCCTTTGAAATTTAAGAAACTCAGATGGTATATCTATCTTGACAAACTTTTTGTATGCATATTAAGAATAGTTTTGAATGTTGAACTAACACTAAATTGTCATTTCTTCCACAGCATCTGAAACTATCTCTTCCGAAAATTTTGACACTGAAAGAGAGAGATGAATAGTGAACTCCATTGTTTTTAAACCAAAATATTAAAAATACAGAATAGTTGGAATGTATTTCTTAGATGGCTTCTATAAATAGTCATATGAAAAATCTTATTAAAGAAATGAAGAAGTGTAGGAGAACTTGAAGTTGTTTTCTTTTCTTTCTTATATAACTAATGGAATTTCAAATATTCACTGGATTATCTATGTCCTTACAATAGTTGCATGTCTCACTGAAACATTGTCTTTTTTACTTTATATATTTTTTTTGTGAGAATTGATATGCAGCAAATACAACTTAGATGACTGAACATGCCACGATTTGTTATGGTCTGAAAAATGGTCATCGTTACCCTATAGTACCTTGGACGATTATAGCTAAGTTTCTTTTTCATTGCAGGTGTATCTCACAAAATTCCTACTTCATATTTGAGATGCTTAAGGTGATTGGTGGATATAATTTGTCTCACTGCTTCTTTCTGTTTGTTTCCATCTTCGGTACTTCAGTAATTTGTTTTTGTTTTTATTTACCCATTAATTCACCTGTCATTTCTGTTGATATTTGGCAGGCATTTGATCCCCCTCTGGATATGAGTCAGGGCATTGATATATCTTCAGAGCAATTCATGGACAATGTATCAGATAACAATCCCTTCTCTGGTGAAAGAATCCCTCTCCCTTGTCAGTGTGAATCATCAAGTGGACAAATCTCTTCTTTGAAAGATGATGAACTTAGATTTGGGGGAAGTTCCAATGCAGTACATGGGTCACCTAAAGCAGAACCAGTGTGTGAGGTGCAGAGTTTATCTTATTTTAGAAATTGGTTCAGATTTGAGTGTTTCATTTATTTTGTTTATTTCAATTTCATTATGAAATTTGACCTCTGTAGATAACAACAGGAGAAGAAAACTGAACCTTCGGTGGAGTCCAATCCTGGAAACTGCTTTATAGGCTCGGCATTTGACAAAAAGGTAGAAAATGCTGATGGAAACAATGTTAAGAACAGTGACAATAATCCGACAATAATCCGGCATTATCCTTTCAATGCACGTCTATCCTTCCACCAAAATTTTCTTCCAACAGTAAAAAAGAGTAGGCATTAGTCCTTGTTTAGGTTTACATTGTAATTTGTCTTAATTCTCTGTAGAAGTACGTCTGGATCTAATTGGCTTGAACCTGTCACCATTTGTATATAGATAAAGTTGATGAATGAGACAAAAACTAAGCATTGTGTTGTGTTGGAGTGACAAGATATTCATTGACGATCCAGGATAATTTTTCATGTTCATCCATTACCATTTCGTTCTAACCTTTAGAGTTGTATTTTCTGTAGTTAATAGTAAATTTCTTATGTAATAAGGTTGTACCTCAAATAATGATAGTAACTGTTTGGAGGCTTCCGGTGATATAATGCCATTTGAGACATCACTTTTCTGGGAAACCCTTTGAAATTAGAAGTAATGAGTACAAATAACACGAGTTCAGTGTGAAGAAAGGGTACATCTCATAAATTTATGTATCTTTGGGGTTTGTTTCTTTATTTGCTTTATTTCAATAGCTTTGTTCCTTTTCTGAGAAATGCCTTCCCGCCTTATTTTCTGTATTTATTTTTCCTTTCAATGTAGTTCGTTCAACGTTAACAATTGTTCTTTGTACCTCTCTGTAGGTATGCGTATCATCTCCTGATTGGTTGGACCCTGCATTACAGTTGCATGTCCCATTGGTTGATGTGGATAAGGTATGCTGCTTGTCTAGTCAGTGAGATGATTGAGTTGTTTAGTTATACTAAATGGAATATGGGATTGAAAGAATTTTCTTTGGACCTCTTTTTAGAGTTGAGGTCTTGATTGAGTGTTAATATTACTATGATAACTGGTGGTTTTGCAGTTAAAGACATGATTGACTGTTTGTAAATTTCTTTCTTCCATAATCTTATGAATAGGTTGTTATTGAAGTATTGCCCCTGGTCCTTTGAAAACCCGCAAGAACACGGGATCGTGGTTAAGTAATATTATAATGAATAGAGTGTCGAACGCACTGGATTATGTGTTTGACCGAGTTAAAATTAATTGCAACTTTAATTGAATAACAATAAGTTGTGATTTTTCTATACTAATCCCTAAATTATCAATTAAATTTGTAAAAACAAGTAAATATGCTTTTCAAATAAGTGAGATGTATTGTTAAGATGTCGAATTTTCTTTGTTATACCATTTTTAGTGTTATAATTGAAGTGACAATTTGAAATAATTTATGTTTTTCAATGTTCGAAATTTATGTTATTCAATGTTCGTAATTTAATTGAAAGCCTCTCTCGATAGCGATCAAATTCATTCCCCTTATGTGACCCTTCTATCTCTCGATAAAAGATGCAAACATGATAAATATATTAACAAATGCTAGAGCACCTATTGAAATCATATAAAGTATAGAGGTATATCTCTATTCTCCATCAAATCTTATAATGTTTATTATATTGTGTTTAAACTCTATTGTCTCTCTCGATAACAATAAATTCACTAACAATTTAATTAGTGATCAAACAATTGAAAATACCGATAAAAACGATAATAACATCTACAAATCAAATCAAATTAAATTCAAAATAATTAATTAAAAACTAAAAATATCATAATAAGGGTTCATCTCATCCTAGCAATGTATAAAACTAGCCTAGCATATTGAAATTACAAGAAATTGTGTTAAATGTATAGAACATCACCGTAATTAAGAATTAATGAATGAAGGAAGATGAATTTTTATGTTCTTGATTTTTTTCAAAGTAAACTTGATCAATTTTCAATAATTTTTTTGCTTCTTTGCCCACAAATCTCAAGTTTAATTTCCAATTGACGAGTTCTTGAACTCTGCCTTCGAAATTTTCTAACAATATATGATTTTGCCCCTCTTTTATTATGAAATTGATGAAATATTGTAGTATGAGATGTATATAAGAGGTTTCTACTATTTATTCTAAAATTGGTTGAAAATCACGTTCAAATTTGTTTCCAAAAGAGTTCCAATCGAATAAGGAAAGTTATCTTCGCACGCGGATGTTTGTCTTTACACAACAGTCAGTGCTTTGGTCATAACTTTATCTTCCAATATCCGATTGAGGCGATTTAAAGTGCGTTGGAAAGCTAATTCAAAGGGCTACAACTTTCCTGGAAATAGAAAATTTTCAATTCAGACATTTATTATACTAAAAATGGGTTTCAATTTTTGACTAAAAATTTGGAATATAGCTTGAGCCATTGAAATATAATTTGTGCGATTGGAAATTGATTTGTTATAATATTTTGATTATATTCCATTTCTTTTTTACTCTTAATTCCATCTAATTGTCTCCTAGCAATCTTCAAGTGATTCGAATCAACTATTGAATATTTGCAATTTGTTCCTCTAACTTTGGACTTCTTTATCTTTTGTCTTTTTCGCTTCTTTCTTTCTTTCAATTTCAATTCCAATTATCGAGTGTTACCTAATAAACGAAATATACAATAGATTAGGCTATATTTGCTTTAAAGAACTGCCAAATATCGTTATTTTAGCCCCGAATAAGTGTATGAAACACTTATCAGCCCCCATCACATCTCAATCCAATGTGTGTTGCATTTTGTGGCAAAATTGACCTTAAAAGGTTATATTTCTTCACTTAAATATTTTGTCCCAGGTTCGATGCATTATACGGAACATCGTCAGAGATTGGGCATCTGAGGTATTGATTCATTATCCATAAGTTGTTCTAGATAGGTAATATTTTATCTTACTTTCTTGTTTATATTGTACAGGGTCAGAGAGAACGTGACCAGTGCTACAAGCCAATTCTTGAAGAACTTGGACGGCTTTTTCCAGATCGCACTAAAGGGAGGTACAGTTTTTATGCTATTATTTAACTATTTCTGCCTGATGAGTGGAGTTAGTGACAGAGTCTAGTCATGATTGTTTTTGTTGCATGGACTTGGGTTCATTTGAACTTTTGCGTCAATGCTTAATTGTTTTCTTCTCAAGTGACAAATGCTGAAACAGTATTCATTCTGAACAGTCCTCGTTCCTGTTTAGTCCCTGGAGCTGGACTTGGGAGATTAGCATTAGAAATCTCATGTCTGGGTATGTTTTGGAATTGAATCTACAGTACTTTATCTTGATAATTCTATTTTCACTGCCCGATAATTTCTTTATATCACAGGTTTTATAAGCCAAGGAAATGAATTTTCTTACTACATGATGATTTGCTCAAGCTTTATTCTTAACCAGTAAGAGAATTATAGTCTCTATGCCACGTAAAGATAATGAAATTCAAGATTCAATTTGATGTGAATTATTATTTCTGTTCTACATGAATGGAGAAGTCTAGATTGGATTTAATGCCCTTTTTTTAATTATTAGCACTCAGACTGCTGAGGAGTGGACAATATATCCGTGGGTACACAGTAACTGCAATTCACTTTCAGACAGTGACCAGCTACGCCCTGTTTCATTTCCAGATATTCATCCAGCTAGGTATTGGTTAACCTTCGTGTCCTTTTTGTTGCAGATTTTCATCCTACTTCGCCTTGTTTCTTTTTGAATTCAAAAAATCAATAGGAGCTCATGGGTCTTTATTTATTTGTCTGTTGATGCTGAGCTATAGTGAATAGTTTCCAAATCAAAGTACGTAGGTGTTGGGAAGACATACTGAACTAACATCTGAGTCATCCATTGAGACTGATATGTTGTCTTTATAACACCCAAGTTGTTTCCTTTGCCTTTTGCTGGGTGAAGTAAAACCTAATATTTTTCACCTGTTTCTCTATGTGGACTTCAGAGTTCCACTGACTCCCATCCTTGATAGTTATTTTGGTATATTCTCTAGAAGAGATATATTCTTTAAGGAGGTAATATTCAATTTAGACTTTCAAACACTTTGAGATTTAAAAAACCTAGATGTATTCAATTTAGACTTTTAAACACTTTTAGAGATTTTAAAAACTTAGATGTATTCAGTGTAGACTTCTTAAGACTCCATAAAAGTCGCAAGATATTTAATATAGACTTTTTAGAAGCCCTTTAAAGTCGCGAGGTATAGAATTAATACTTTTAAAAGTCTTTTAAAGTTATGGAGTATTTAAAATGCCAATAACTTTTTTAAATACTTTTATAAAACTCTCAATGGTATTAACTTTTAAGAATAAAGTACAAAAATAAAATCTCACAATGTCTCACATTTAACCACAAGATTTTGAAAAAATGAAATGGAAAGGTAGGTATTTAAAGAGTTATATATATATGGTCACATTTTTGTGAATGAGCTCAGGAGCCACTCGTTCATAGGCCAAGCCTACAACTAGAGGCGAGCTGAGCCTGAATCGACTAGCCTAAATTTTTTTTAGCTCGACTCAACACCATCCCATGTTGTCTTAATAACACTGAAGTTGTTTCCTTTGCCTCTTGCTGGGTGAAGTAAAACTTTTTGTGTTCCCCTGTTCCATTGACTCCATCCTTGATAGTTATTTTGGTATATTCTCTAGAAGAGAGATATTCTTAAGGAGTTGTGTTCAATTTAGACTTTTAAACACTTTGAGATTTAAAAAACCTAGATGTATTTAATGTAGACTTTTTAAGACTCCATAAAAGTCGAGAGATATTTAATATAGACTTTTTAGAAGCCCTTTAAAGTCCCGAGGTATAGAATCAATACTTTTAAAAGTCTTTTAAAGTCATGGAGTAATTAAAATGTCGAATAACTTTTTTAAATGAAAGTTCCAATGGTATTAATAAAATGTCGAATAACTTTTTTAAATGCTTTTATAAAAGTCCCAATAGTATTAACTTTTAAGCATAAAGTACAAAAATAAAATCTCACAATGTCTCTCATTTAACGACAAGATTTTGAAAAAATGAAATGGAAAGGTAGGTAGGTATTTAAAGAGTTATTATAATTTTTTTTTGAAAAAATAAATTTAAAACTAATATGATCGTTGGTAGCTTACCAACGACCATATTTGGCCTAAAAATTGTGACCAACGACCATATTTAGGCACATTTTTTGTAAACGAGCTCAGGAGCCACTCGTTCATAGGCTGAGCCTCAAGCTACTCGCCCTGAGCCCGGATCGACATTTTTTGAGCTCAACTCAACCTCAACCTTATCCTTAGGCAAGCTTGAGCGGCCATAAGTTGAGCTTAGACAAGCCGAGTGGGTGAGAAGATCTGCTTGGCTCAATTGCCAACCTAAGCTTACTTTTAAAGGTGAGTGAAGTGTTTAAAAAATCACTGAACTAGTACATTGGTAGCGGATTACTCGCTAAACTATGAAATGCTTCAAAATGCTCACTGAACTTATCTCGTTTGCACTCCATCCCTTACAAAAAAAAATCTAGTAACTTATTTTATGACGTGAAGGATGGATTTCTTGCGTGGCGACTAACGGCCTGCAACGTCATTAGGCAATCTACGTTAGATTTAAAATCATGAAAAAACTCGTGTTTGTAAAAACTGAAAAATTGGTAACGATTTTCGCTATGCAAAACATGTTTTTAACATTAAAAAAATGAAACAAAATTGGAAATCATTTCCAATTAAATCCATTTGAGCCTGAATCACTGAAGTCGCGATTTGGGCGATGAACCCTACCCCTATCTTCTTCTCCATAAATCCAATCCCCTCAATCTCAAGCATCTTCTTATTCTCCTCCCATCTTATGTAGACCATAACCTACTATATCAGTTTGTCGCTCAATGAAGGACAGAGAGGCGTAGACCATAACCCAGTAACTCACAGCGACTAGTTCGTAGACCATACCTAAATTTTGCACCATTCAACACTTAAAATGTGGAATGGTGGATCAGATGGCATGCACCATTCAAAATGAAAAAAAAATTCAGGTTCCGCTTATAATTTGACAAGTGCAACCACTCCTATTATCTCATTTAACTACAATAAAAAGGCTTTCTTTTGACATAAATAAACTACAGATTTGAGGGTTAGTTTTCTTCAAGAAATTTGGGAGTCGGATTCCTGAATTGCACTTAAGATATGAGGTTTGGGGTCAATTGGTTTTGATGTCGGGTTTGTGGGTGTTTTGTTTCATTTTTTTAATGCTAAAAACGTGTTTTGTATAGTGAAAATCGTTATCCATTTTTAGTTATACAGGCAAGATTTTTTTATGATTTTAAATCTGACGTAAATTGGCTAATGACATGGCATGCCGTTATTCGCTATGCAAAAAAAAACCGTCCTCCACGTCATTAGATAAGTTAATAGATTTTTTATTAATTTTTCTATTATTTTTTTAAAAGTGAGGGATGGAGTGCAAACGAGATATGTCATTTCATAGTTCAGTAAGTAGTCCTTAACCAATGTATAAGTTTAGTGATTTTTGAAACATTTCACTCTTTAAAGGTTTGACATAGTGATAATACTGAATATTAGAGATTTTCCTTTATTTTTTTATCACATTGTATAGAAATATTATATATATTTTTGTATTTTGATTATTTATTATGGAATTTAGGTGACTTAAATTTATGATATTCGTTTAATTAATTAATATATATTTTTTTTTAATGGGGAAGGGCGAGGAGATGGTTGATTTTGAACTGCCACATCCTATGTGGGAACTTCGTATTGGTGCTCTAGACCAAAGTAAATTTTATTTTAGATGAAAGTCTTCAAAAGTCAAATGAATTTTATAAAAATCTTTAAATGAAAGTCTACGAAAGACTTTTATTAATTCCATACAAATTTATAAAATAAAATAAAGTTCATGAATTCCATAAAAGTCTAGATTGAATACGCCCCCTTAAAGTCTTTACATCATAATAAAACCTGAAAGTTTTCCTCTCTATGTTGATGAATAATTTTCTTGATAAAGTAGAAATTAGTGACCAGTTTAACCCTATCCTTTTCGAAACTTCCATGCACTTTATTGCTTTTCTATGCCCAAATTATTATGACCTTCTAACAGTGCAGGGATCACCGAAGGCTTCTCAATGTGTGGTGGTGATTTTGTTGAAGTCTACAATGATTCAAGCCAAGTTGGTAAGAGAAGAGCAATGCATTTTCCTCTTCTATTATGTTTACATTTTGAGAAGTGATTCATAGGATGTATAATTTATCGACTCATTAACAAGGATTAGGTGGTTTATTTTCTATACGATTTGGGGTGAAATACCTTCGATCTTTGTAATGATGAAAGCTGGTAAAGTTCATCAATCCACTTTTGTCCTTGTACAAGTAGAAGCTACGACAGCTATTGCAGCCCTTGCTTCTTCAGTTTGACTCACATTGAGAGGCTGCCTTCCTTAAAAACCCTCGGGCCTCCTTTGCGCCGCCAAAATATAACATTTTTGATGTTGAAAACGATCTCTCCATTTATATATACATGTATTTGAGCACTTCTATCGACATTTGTTTGCACTTTCATTCCAATTGTGAACCTATAGCATCACAAAAAATTCTGGACATGGTTATTTAAAATGGATAAATAGGTTCCTTTGCCTTGCAATCTCCCCGTGCTAGGTACTCACGTCACGTAGTCACGTTCCTCTGTTGGCTTGTCTAATGATATGTAAGATTTATTTTCAGGAGTTTGGGATGCAGTTGTGACTTGTTTCTTTATTGACACGGCACATAATGTTGTGGAATATATTGAAATCATCTCGAGAATTCTCAAAGATGGAGGAGTAAGTAGCTTCCTGTGTTTATTGTTGAGTCCTTCCCATCTATATGGAACGAATACAAAATTTGTGTGGTTGACAGGTTTGGATAAACTTGGGACCCCTGCTTTATCATTTTGCAGATATGTATAATCAAGAAGATGTAAGCTTTTTATTATTCTATATCTATATAATAAAAAGCTTGATATAATAAAAAGCTTGATAAATGGCATTCAATATTGACTTCACTTTGATTTTCTTTTAAGGATATGTCAATTGAGCTGAGTTTGGAAGATGTGAAGAAGGTTGCAAATCATTATGGATTTCAAATAGAGGTAATCATAAATTTAGTTGTATGTTTGACGTGCTACTCTTGGACATTTGATGAAAACTTCAACCCCTCAATTGTATGGAAAACAGAAGGAATCAACAATTGAGACGACATACACAACAAATCCAAGATCTATGATGCAGGTAAGCTTATTATCTTCTACTTTAAGCTGTATTTTTCGGGTTCAATATGTTCTGCTTTATTTTGGTTGGACATTCAATAGATAAACTTTGAATATTAATTTTTACATACAAAGCTGTGGAAATAAATTCTGTCATGAATCTAACAGAGACTTAAATGTACATTGTGGAAATTTTGCTTTCAACTGGGAAATATGTTGAACCTTTGGTCATACCTTCAGCCACTATCATACACAATGAGCAAATTTTATTTTGAAAAGATTTTATCCTTCAAACGATTTCTGACACCATTATCTTGAAGGAGAAAAAAGAATAGTTGGCAATCAGAATTTTATATTGATATTGTAATTAATTTTATGTTGTGTATGAGTTGGACAGCTTTTTATGATCAAGACTATTTATGCATACCACCAGTACCAGATTTGTTAACTCAGCCGAATTTTTTTTTCATATACAGAATATATTGTTCATTTAAAATTCTTTACAGCACTTACAGAGTAATGATATGTAGTAAATAAAATTCATGTCAATCTGTTGATGATAGCTTGCTCTTTGTTTCATATATTTAATAGTCCCAACTCCTTTTGTATCTGTCTATTTGATTTATGGTTTAGAAAAAGTTCCGCATTTGTGAGTTACAAAGTGATATCGAGATAAACTTCCATCAGTTAATTCACAATGTACGTATAGTTGTTACTTGTTTGAGTTTCAAGAGCATAGAACTATATATTATCAGTTTTCGAAAGTTATCTTTATGTTAATATGAATCTATATTGGAATTGTACTGTTCAAGAACACTATTGTATTATTGTCATGTTATTTGATCATTGATTATTACTTATGTGTTGCCACGACGCATCTAAATTAAATCCATTTCTTGAGTGCAGAATCGATATTTTGCTGCATTTTGGACCATGCGAAAGAAACCATTTGCAATGACAGAGCAGAGGGCATAGGATGGTTATAGGAATTGTCTGTGGTTGACGTCTTAAACCTCGAACTTCTATGTGCTATTGTAAGAATAGAAACATTACATTTGACTTCGAAAATTCATGCTATTTATGATAATGTTGGTTTACAAAGTAAAGTGATAGATAATGACACATTTGGGATGTGGGCTTGTTCCTATCCAACATGAGTTAAGATTTTATAATTTGCACTTTACTGTTGCAGTTATGTTTAAACAAATCTTTTGATGGCATTGTTCTCTCTCTCTCTCTCTCTCTCTCTCTCTCTCTCTCTCTCTCTCTATATATATATTGATTTCGTTATTCTTAGCAATGTTCTGAACCTCTTGTATTAAGTTATATTGCTGTATTTATGTAATTGATTTATTTAGTTTGGCTTTCTTAGTTTAGTATAGATGAGATCTCACTAAAGACTGAATTCAACTAACATAATTTTATTTTTATTTGAATATATTAATAAATGGTTCCTTAGTCAAACAGTGAAACTACACACGTGAAGTGGCTGGAAATGATCAAATTCAACTTATCTAGTAGCTGTCAAAACTCGTTAATTGCTTGATTAACTTTAATTAAAATAGGTCTCTGTTTGAACTACAATAACTTAGGCTTAGTTTATTCAAAATAATTTATTCTCGTGTCCAAAATTTGTCATTTAATATGAGCTTCGAAACAAGTCTAATATTGATATGAAATTTCTTGCTAAATGAATACTTGATTATTTGGTCGAATAATTAAAATATTGACATGAAAGCTTATTTTTTTAAATTGATCCCTCATATCTCAAAATTAAAAAAACACGACAAGGTGAAGTAGATGAAAATTTATTTTCACATGTTACAGCTGAATTACTGGCACTATAAGGCATTAGTTATGTTCAAGAATCAATAGGTAAAAATATAAATGACTATGGAATAGTACCTTTCAGTGTAAATATAGATGAGAATGAAATGTTGAGAATAATGATTATAGAGGAGACAACCAATTTGGATATTGAATGAGGGTATGTTTGTGCAACAGCTTAAATAATGAACAACAATTAGCTTACAATGCAATTATGGAAAAAGTAAATCAGAATCGAATGCTTTCTTCATCGATGGTCCAGATGGGACAGGTAGAACTTTTTTATATAAAGCGCTTGTTAGTGTGAGGTCTCAAAATTTAATTGCTTTATCAGCTGTATCTTTTGAAGTATCTGTATCTCTATTACCTGGAAGTCGAACAGTTCATTCAAGATTTAAAATTTGTTACGTTAAAATTTGTATAAAAAAATTCACGCCAACTAAAAATGATAAGAGGAACTTGACTGGTCGTTAATCAAAGGATTACAAGTGTTCAACATAACTCTCTTCCCATTTTTCAAGAAATCTGAATATTGTTTGATCCAATTTCTCTGCCCTTCTTCCTCTTCTTTCCTTCTTTTTATAGGGAAAATTCTGCATGCATCTTGCATTTCCCCATCTTGTCAGGTACAGTGCAGAGCTGAGAAAGTATAGTCTTTGTCACGTTTAGATTGGCTAAAGAGCTTGGTCTGTCAGGTTATTATGAGTTAATCTCATATGTGGTCTCCAATATTTAATGAATTAATTAGGGGGAAAAACTAAAGCATCTCATTGGTGTGAATAGTGGGCGTTGATGTAAGACCTGCCAGGTGTCACTTAGTTGTCGATGATTTGTACAATGTGTAAGAATGTTTTAATCATTATGCTCCCTTGGGTCGCAAGCAACTACAGAATCGAGCTGACCTTATATACCCGAACTCACATTAGCACAAGCTTATGGTATACGTCAAACTGTATTTTGCCGACCTTGGAGGTCGCTTGTCAACAAAATTCCTTTGAAAACAGTTGGTGAAGTTAGTTACTCCGTTAGCAAGCAATCAGCTTTAGAAACTTTGTTGAAAATATCTAAGTTAATAATTTGGGATGAATCACATATGGTAAATCATTCTACTGTTGAAGTTGTAGATAAAATGCTCAGAGCTATTATCGATTGCAATTTGTCTTTTGGTGGGAAAGTCGTCGTTCTCGAAGGAGCAAGAACATACTTGTAATTGCATTAAGATTTCAAATAATATTATTCTACCATTTGAGAATGAAATTACGCCTTAAAATTTTTAATAAATCATGTTTTTCCAAATATAAAAGCACATGTTGATAATTTATATGCGATAACAACCCGAGTTATTCTTACGCCTACAAATAAATGTATTCATCATATTAATAGAATTTTACTAGAACAAATTTTTGGTCAAATTTCCACATATTATAGTTTTGATTAAGCAATTAACAAATCATAACGGAACCTACATGAAGATTTCTTGAATAGTTTGACCTCAAATGGTATTC
>CAIGRB010077300.1:19862-39515 GCA_903798255.1 Fraxinus quadrangulata
CTCCAGTTAGCATTGTAGTTTTGAAGTTTGCTTTTAATGTAGGGAAGTGGGTTCTCTCTAAGGTCAAGAGTGGACTAAAAGAAGATATTTTGGAAGCGTTAATGTGCGTGAAAGATTGGGAAGACGCTAATTATCGAATTCAACATAAATATACCGAAATTGCATGTAACCAAGTAAGTGATATTTAATTTCACTGTACTCATCATAAAATTTTATTTTCATACATTTATATATTTTTTAAAAGTTATGCACGTATCAAATTATTCGTGTACAATTTTTAACTTCGCTTACTCGAAATTAAAGTAGTCGATCTCAAACTCGGAAAAATGATGATGACTTATCTTTTTTTAAAAAAAATAAAAATAAAAATATTTTGAACAATGTATATTTAAAAAAATATTTACAAAATGTGTGTATATATATATTTTTTAAGTTTAATATAGTATAAAAAGGTAAAAAAATAAAAATAAAACTCAATCTTTGAAAATGCAATGTTCAAGATATATTTTGTAAACAATTTTTTAAATATACATTTCTTTAGAAAATGTGTGTGTCTATATATATATATATAGGTTTAGAGTAATAAAAAAAGACGAGCTAGCGAGCCGAGCTGCTCGTTTTTGACGAGCTCGGGCGCGAGCCAAGCTCGCCAAAAAACTAACGAGCCGAGCTTAAGCTCGGATCATGGTCTACGAGCTGAGCCGGCTTGTGCGGCGAGCTCGTGCGGGTAAAGGCCAAGCCGGCTCGACTCATTTCCACCACTACATTTTAGCTTTGGAGCTATTACTCCTGCAACCTCTCTTCTTCCAATTTTTGATCCTAGGCTAATAGAGACATTGGTACCGTGAAAATTGTTTATGCTTTCGTCTGGTTCACAACATCCTTATGACGCATGAAATATTAAACAACAAACTGTAAAGCAATAAATCAAACACCGGAATGATCACGAAAAAACCCAACTGGGAAAAACTTCGAACACTTTACCAGTCAATCTACTATAAACTAATATAATAACTTACAGTCTACCAGTCTAGACGATCCGTACTATCTGATCACCCGACTGCACTCCTTAAAGCTCTCCGCGGATCCCGTATTCCCCTGCACTAATCTTTAGATGTTGTTGTCAAAGCTCTCTGTAGAATCTGCTACACTGCAACCGTGGATTACGAAAAACGACCCGTTCTTCACAGACAGGAACTCCTATCAACTTCCTTCAATCTTCAGAACTCTGACCGATATGTAGGAATAAAGGTTTTTGGTATTTGGATTTGGATCTCTATATTTTTCTCACAAAAACTCTCACTAGAATTGAAGGTTGAATGATATGATATGATGGATTCATTATATGCTCTGTTTCTCTTAATTTTCAACCTTGGAAAACCGTCCATGTGAGTTCTAGTACTTATAGGTAGGTCAAGAAACAAGTGGGCCGGGAAAAAAAACCTTTAAAACGGGAAATATAAAATTTCCATATAAAGCTATCGCTCGAGTGAGGATCCGCGACAGTCGAGCGATATGTTGTCGCTCGAGCGAATCAGGAACGACAATCCAGCGACAATATTTCTGCTTTTGTGGATCGAGCCAACCCCTGGTGACAGTCCAACGAAAATTCGTGCCGTTTTCCTCCTTATTTCAAACTCGAAACTCTAGACCTACTAACTAACTTTTGAAATATTTGCACATTACTCCTTGAACTTTTACAACCTATACAATTAAGACTTTTTGTCCACAGAATTTGTCAATTACAAAATTAGCTGAAACCTAACAATATTGTCTTTCTATCCTTATTATTTTCTCAAAAGCTCTTATCTTACTTAGACTCCAACGGTGAAAACCTTGAGGGTTAGTGCAAGTATCTTGTTGTCGTGTTATCGTGTGTAGGTATTTGAGGCGTTGTTAGAGAAAGCCATGAGAAACTTGTTACCATTCAAGGTGATGTTTTAATAAGGAGTTGAAAGGAAAACTGTGATTTCGTATGATCCATTGTGAGATATGTAAAAGAGTCAGAGAGAAAACTAATAAGTGTGCGGAAATCGTGTTGGATCATAAACTATTTTCTTAAATTCAAATAATACCGATCACTTATATATGAATATACTAACATATGGATGCAAGCTCAAGGAAAATCTCATTGATATTACTCTGTCTTTACCTTCTGCTTCAATACTGTAAGATCTTTCTTATTTATGTCAAATACTTGTGTTAATATTTGCACTACTGCTATTTATGAAGTTTTAGTTATTCTTAATCGAAGCTCAGATAGAGAATTACAGTGGTTATTTACCATAATATTATAGATTGATGTCAAGATTTACAATTGAATGATTAGATAATCTCTTGAAAAAATTGTTAGAAAAAATAAAAAATATTACTTCTCAACTAGAAAATATAAATATATTATCTGAAGAATATAATAGACTTAAAGAAAAATATGAACATCAAGTTATAGATTATTCTAATTTATTAGATCGTAGAATCGATTTATATATTGAAATGTAAAATAGAAGAAATACAAGATAAAACTAGTTTGTAAATCTACCTTAAAAGGAAGGATATTTTCTGCAATATATAAGTATTATTTTCATTAAAGGTAATATAGACTTTTTATCAATAGACAAAATTAAGTGCTTTGACCAGGCCATTTTTAAAAATACCCAAAAGGCAAAAAAATAAATTAATTAATTAAGCAATTAATTTTACTATCAATCACTCAAGTATGTAAGAAATTCAAATGAAGTTTTTATAAATTATCATGCTTACCTTGAGATGTTCCCTACATTTTACATTTGGATTACTTTAATAAATCCTGGTCAATGTTCATGATGCAATATAGAAAGAAGAAGATTTCATGGAAAGATGGAATCAATCGAGACATTAGTTATCGACATTTCCATTTTCAAAGGATTTTGGGTTCATTTTTGGCCAAATTTCATTGTTTATACTCCAAAAACACATTTAATTTTTGTGGGTAATTTTATTAATTTTAATTAGATTAAAATTTTAATTCTATTTACAATTATATCTTTAATTCTTATCATTATCTAGAGTTAGTCATAATCTAAGAGTTTAGTCATTGTTTAAATTCTATTTGCGGCTTTAAATACGAACTTTAATTGTAAGTCTTACATCAATCAGTTGAATTTAATTATTTTTCATACAGACGATTTATTTTTAAACAAGATGCTAGCTTGCGTAGCATACAAAATAATGTCTAAGTGATAACTAACAGCAACACGTAGGATTTCACATTCCCTTATGCTAGAAAAAGAAAAACAAATAGTTGATGCGTAATCAAAGATTTTTGTGATTCATATTCACACATGAAAAGAATCCGTTTCTTCAATTAATGAACATTTCCATTCAGACAACTTGAGTAGCACCAATAGATGCCTTACCATGTTGTGTCTGATCTTCGGACGAGAAGCCATGCTTTGTCGAATCGTACTTTTCTCCGTCACCCCACAATGCGTAAGCTTCTTCACCATGCACTGCATCGTCCCCAATCTCCAATTCCCTTTCCGGCATTCGCAATGGTACTATAAATCTTATCACAACACAGATGATTGAAGTAACAACAATGTTCCATCCTATGACAAATCCTCCACCCACAATCTGTTTGAGGAATTGCACGCCACCAACGCCACCGTAAACCCCACCACGCGAGTTGGTGACGGGCAAGAAGAGGGCACAAAGCTGTGGTTCGGCGAAAAGGCCGGTGAGAATGCCTCCAAGGTACCCGGCAACAGCGTGTGTGTGGAAGACGCCGAGGGTGTCGTCGATTTTCTGAAGAAGTGCCCATTTCTTGTGGCAAATCATCATTGTGAACCACGGGACACTTCCTGAGAGAATGCCCATCACTATGGCAGCCCATCCTTGAACTAGACCTATGTAGAAAAACTCACATGTATTAAATGATAAAATTGATTTAACTACAAATTTTATAACATGTTTCTAGCTATGGATTTGCGTATAAAATTGAAACTCAAATGTGATAGATGAACATCTACGAATGTCGAAAAATCAACGTGCATAGTATGGATCACCTCTTCTCATAAATTTATGTGTTTGTCCTAAAAGTTGACACAAACGTGTAAAAATGATAATGGAAAAATGAGAACAAAAGTTTCTTATCGATTAGAAATGAAGATGGTTTTAATTTTTCAATGTTATAAAAATCAGACATGATCAGTCAGTTTGACTAGAGAAATTAAGAATTGGAACAGAAATTGATAAATAGTACGTGTGAAATTAGAAAGAAATCCAATCAATCAATCAATGGACATGGGTTGATCATGTTTTATGGTTATTCCAATGATCCGTCGACAAGAAAATTAACTTACATTTTTTAAAATAATTTTAAACTTCCGAGCGGACCTCAATTCGATGTCAGGATCGATTTTGATAACATTGATCAAGCAACAAAAGTGAATGAATAGAATGTAAAAGAGAGGAGAAATAATAGAGATACCTGCACCAGGAGTGATGCAAACAAGGCCAGTGATCATGCCTTGAACTGCTCCAATAACTGAGGGCTTTTCGAAGAATATCACATCGAGCCATGTCCATACGAGAAGGCTTGTGGCTGCACATATATTAGTATTTAGCACGGCCATGGAGGAGTCTATATTGGCGCTATATGGATCACCACCATTGAACCCCGCCCAACCCATCCACAGCAGCCCCGCCCCGGCCAGCGTTAGCAGTATATTGTTTGGAGGAAATCTTTCCCTGTCTATTTTCGATCTTGGACCCACCTGAAACGAAATTGGAATTTTTTTTTTAAGTCGAAAAGGACATATTAACATTTAGGGTTGATTTTAGTGACTCGAATGTTACATAAATTAAAACAACATAGTATCATGTAGTATATGATGTGAAAATTAAAATTTACAAGTATTAAGTTTATTAGTTTATCACGTGTTTGACAATATAGATAGAACAGAAACCTATAAATTTAAAGATATTTATGTCTTGTTCAATAATGTTGATAAATTAAGTGAATGACTTAACTAATTAAAGCATTAGGCATAGTTCTAATTTACTTATTTATTTTTACATGAACCTAAAAAGCACAGTGGGACGAGATTAGTCGTGTCAACGAATACTAAAGGTATATGAACCCCAACGAAGACTAGTCATTTTGTATCCCCATAGGTACGATAATCTCCTAAAAAAATTCCATATAATCAATCCTAATTTGACAAATAACAAGGTTTAATATGTTAATATGGGGGGGTCTTGTCAATGACCCCCCAAAGATAAAAACTTTGACATATTCATAAAGATGGGTACAAAATGTCAACAACCGAGTGTGAACGAGTGAAGGAGAAAATGAACGGACACGAGTGTGAACGAGTGAAGGAGAAAATGAACGGACACATGAATCATGAGAATTTGGTTTTGTTTCTTGACCTAAAAAGTGGATGTGACAGATAGACCTCAATTAAATAACAAATCCTAATTAAACCTAGGAGTGTAGTTGAATATTCAACGATTGTCTAATAAGTGAGTTATGCAGTTTCCAACAAGGATTATTCTTCTTGAACCACATATGGCCTGCCAATAGGGGCACCCTGTTTGAACAGGTCGAGGTGGCTTTGTTCAAGTAGCATGACTCTTCGAGGGTAATTTCACTTGTACAGGAGATTTCCTCCCTCCTATACATGGTCAGCACTTGTACTTTGTGTAGCACGGTTCGTCGAACAATATTAAGGAAATTAAGCATATGTTCGAGTTCTATTTTTTTGTTGAAAATAAGTTTTGTAATAGTAAATTTTTGAAGATTATGTAATTAAAAAGTATCAAAAATTTATAAATTTACGTGCAAAATATTATATTGAAAAAATGTGATTGAAAATTAATTTGAGGAAAAATGAATTTTTGCATAACAGGACTCAAACAAGAACCGTTTACTAATCCTGCAGAGACAGTTTAAGAAGAGGAAAGAAAACAGTGACTAACCCAGTACGCGGCCGTGATGCCAGCAATTCCCGATGAAAGATGAATGACATAACCGCCGGAATAATCAATGACGCCCCAGTGGAACAAGAACCCGCCGCCCCAGAGACTGAACGCCCCCACCGTGTAAGAAAAAGTTAACCACAGTGGCACAAACATCATCCATGCCTTAATATTCATCCTCCCCAGCAAAGACCCGGCCAGCAAAATAAGCGTTATAGCAGCAAAGACGCACTGAAACCAAACCATTGACGCCATGGGGTAGTACGGCTGGGCCATGGCGGTTTCCACCGTGCCGTTGTGGAAGTGGTGTTCGGTAGCTGGAAGAGCCGCCTGTTTGATCAAGAATTTCTGGCCCAAAGCCGGGCCGGCCTTGCCCCAGAAGGGGAGGAGTTTTTCGCCGAACGACATCTTATAAGCCCAAATGACCCAGCAAAGTACGACGGCGGCGAAGGCGTAGAGAGCCATGAAGGCGGAGTTGACGGCCCATTTCTTCTTGACTATACTGCCGTAGAGAATTACGAGGCCGGGGATGCTCTGGAGGCCGACGAGGGTGGCGGAAGTCATCTGCCATGCGTTGTCACCTTTGTTCAGCCAGTCCGGCACCGCCGCTGTGGTGTAGGCCTGGTAAGCTACTGGCACCGCCGTGGAATTTGCCATGGTTGCTGGCTCCTTAATTCTGGGCTCTACCGTCTGACAGAATATGAAGAGATTGTACTATTTCGAGTCATGCAAGACTTTTGACTTTTATAGAAGGATTTTTTTGGAAAATAATGTATTAAAAATAGGATAACTATATTGGAGTTCACCTCACTTTAAAATGTCTCAAATAAAACATTAAGCACCTATTTGAATTTTTTTTTTTTTTTCATTCTATTTCTCATTCTTTATTTTAACCACACATTCTATTAATAAAATCATATTACACAAATTCAAAAATTCTTATTACTTTTTAACCACACAATTTTCCATCAATCACTATTCCAATTTTTTTTTTACCCAAAATGGGTGTCAAATAGGGGTTAAATTTTGTAATTACTTAAATAATAGAAGTGTTATTTAACATAACGAGTGTTTAACACCAGTTTAACTAATAGCACTAATAGCATTAAGCCCCTGTTTGGCCTCCATTTTGGGGGGTTGAAAATTTTTGAAATAGTGATTGATGGGAGAATGTGTGGTCGAAAAGTTTTAAATTTATATGTAATATTATTTTATTTGATGAATGTGTGGTTGAAATGAAGAGAGAGAAAAACTTAATATAATTTAATGGGGAAAAATGGGGGTCAAACGGGGGCTAAATGACAAGTTCAATTAAATGAATTACATGATAATATTTTTAATTGAATATATCACATAATGCAATATAGACTGATGTCAGATAGCATTATTCTTTAAATAGAAGGTCACTCTCTTACATTTTGACATTTTGTTGCGACAATTACGAATTTGTTTGCGTGGATTTAAAAAACTTGATAGAATGTCAAAATCGAGTAAATTCACTCATATGCACACACAAATTTAAGTTACGAGATAGATTTGCATTCAAGTTGGGATTGAAGTTTTTGATTAACTGATGAATGAATCGTGCTTATTCACTTTTACATTGAAATCCAATTTGCCGAATGCCAAAGTCATCATCCAAGTTATCAATCTGTCCATGCTAGCAAATTTCGAAATTTTAGTAGTGACAAGTTACAGAGTGACCTTGAGTGAAATAACTTTGTAGATTGAATTCTTGTGTGTTCAATCCCGACGACTTCATCCAAGTCGACATTCCTCCAAGTTTACTAAATTTACTAATGCAAATTTCATTACTTTTCGTAAGAAGTTACATATGGCCTTAATTGAAATATTTATGAAGTTCGATAATTTGATATGAACATTTTAAAGTTGGGCTACCTCTGATAAAATTAACATATTAAAAAAATAAGTAAAAGAAAAAAGAGGGAGTTTTTGATGTTGAAAAAATTATTCTATTTTACTTTTGATTGAATCGTGCCATTTTGATTCTTTGAATATGCAGTAAAAAATGAAATTATATAACTCTAATATCTTTGACTTTTTCAAAATATAAGTAATTGGATCAGCGGAAATTGGGAAGGAATCACGATACTTCATTGAGATGGGAGGGAAAGATTCTCCCACGAACGTGCATTTCCTTCCAATATACACATACATAAAAGTTGACCCAAAACAAAAATAAAATAAAATAATGTGGAGAAAGATTCCTTGATTGAAATTAGGTCATAGCAAGGAGTTGTTTTTTTATGCTCAAGGAGTCTCGATTGAAATTAGGTCATAGCAAGCAAGTAAAATATTTCATAACATCTTAGTGAGGGTTACATCTAAATATAAATTCACATATTTGTGTGTTACATTAGAGTTATGCTGTTTGTGTAGGGCAAAAGTGCCATGTACATGTACAGGGAGACAACTGTGTTTTGGCACAATCAATTATAGTGAAACAATTGTCTCATGTATGCGTACAAGATAAAAGTGTCATGTACATATAGTAAAGTTCATTGTATTTAACTTTAGGAATGACAAAAAAATTCGACAAATTCGATATCCACGGGCCCCGCTCAGAACGGGGAGGGAATAACTCGCTTAATCAGGTATCGATGCGGGAAATTTTGCCCCTTGACAGGTTTGGGGAGGGGATGGGTAACTGTTTAATTTTTTTTTTTATTTTTTTATTTTTTTGAATTCAATACTTTAAATTGAAATTTTCATTAGTTCTAATATAAAATGGCAACTAAAATTATTTATTTAAATATAATAAATGTGGACAATAAAAATAAATTATCAAAAATTAAAAGGGGTAGTAAACCCACCTCGCCCCGCCTTGCCTCGGGTAACGGGGCGAGGACGGGGAATTGCTCCCGTCCCGCCCCGTTGTCATCCCTATTTAGCTTTTTTTGGTTCAACTTAAAATTTAAATTAAAATATAAGTCAAAGATAATGATTAATTATAATCATACATTTCACGAGATTCACAATATTTTAACTGTATATTTCATCAATTTTTATTTAAGTTTACTAAAATTTTAATTATTTAAATCAAACTTGGGCTAAAATCCAATTGGTCGTATTTACTATTTGTCCCATTTGGCAAGAAAATAGAGCCAAATTTGTGGGGGCTGCAAATGGAGCTATCAGCAATGACCGATGTAGCAAATTTTAAAAATCATTTAATTACTTATGAAGAGCCGCAAAATTTTAAAAATTATATTGACATTATAGGTTAGGAAAAAACTGCTTAAAAATATATACTAACCCAATTGGAGCCCTAAAATTATACATAATAACGAAAACGCATTTTTGGAGCCCTAAAATAGACACAAACATCTCTGAAAACGAATACTACGAAAATTTATTTTTTTCGACGCCGATCCACTTTTCCATGAACTCTTCTTCCTTTTGTATAACATCAATTAGGTTATATAAAGTGTATTTTTCTTTTTAATTTTACATATTCTCCTAGTCCCGAGAAGGGATAAGTTTTTCACTTTTACAAGTGTGTAGTGTAGCTTAATTAAATAAATAAATAAATAATTCATTGAGAGAAGTGTGTATACAAGGTTGTACCGCATTTCATTTTTCATCACCAAGTAATCAATTACTATTGAAAAAAATTTATTATACACAAAGAAAAGAGAGAATTTGACAAGAGAACAGAATACGAAAAAGTACAAAATTTCGAATTAAGATAATTTGAAGGATGGACATAGATAAGATAAGATCCACTCAAAGGGAAAACTTGGCTAGAGATACAAAGAGGTTTTTATATTATTTATGCATATAAAATATATACTCCACATAAAAAAAATATAATAAGTCCAAGTAGTCTATTCATAAGTCTAGGGTATTCAAGAAACAAAAAAGAAGCTATGCTATATACCTATATATGCTATTTACTTAATCAACAATTACGAAAATAGTTCTTAAGATCTCAAAACAAAAATCTCTTACAAAATTAATATATACGATTAACATCTCTTCTCAAACGCAAGATAATAATTTTGACAACTTCAGTTTGAAGAAACTTGCAACTTGATCAATTGACAAAAGAGACGTAACGAGAATAATTTCAACTTCATTTTGCTTTGTTTGCTCATGAAATATATAATCATGACTAGCAGAAAATGCGACTATAGGGACGGAAAAGTCCATCGCCGAGGCTTATGGATGTCACCAAGTTCCATTAGTGATCATCGACAATCACGTCACCAGACATTTGAGGTAAAGATATACGATGATTCTCAAACTGATTCTCGTAGTGCTAACTTATTCCAAAAGGAGGGCATTTGAGGATGAAAGTTTTGTCTGGATTTTATTAGGTTCTTTTACATATCGCGAAGGCTATTTCAAACTTGTTCTTAGCCTTCAACGGTCTCTCGTTTAGTATTTTATATATTAGAGATAAACAATTTTGTAATTTTAGAGAAATGTTTTCTTTTTTAATCTATTCACGTCCTCTAGATTAATACAGATGCCATTAATTCTTTATTTACAATACAATAATTAGAATTTAGTTGAAATAACAACTTGTTAACCTTCTTCCAAACAAAAATCGTGTCCTTAATTCTCCCTTTAGAGCCTTCTGGATCATTTATGCTTGTATTCATATGCAAGTCACTATCTAGAATTTGTTTTTTTAATGAAGTAAATTATTCTTTACTTAAAAAATATTATTTTTATTTACGAATCTGATATTTGGGCATATTTAATTTTGTTTTGATCGACTTGTACAAGAAAAAGATTTAGGAAAATTTGTTTTGATTTGTTCAGACTTATATAATCCATCATATTAATGGGGTTTGCGTCCACATGACGATGAATGTCAATGCCAATATGAAAGGATCTATCTTCTTATTTTATTTTTCTTGTATATTCACTTCTAATTGTGTTGATGGTGACNTGTTTGAGCTTCATTCTTTTGTTAAAATATATTTTGGAATAATGATTTGATAAAGAATGTATGGTTAAAAAATAATGAAAAGTTTTGAATTTACGTGTAATATTATTTTATTGAAAAATGTGTGATTGAAAAGAATAGAGAAAAAAATGCATTTTGAAATTAATGAGGATCAAACATATTCTTAATTGGCCTAAGAATTTCAAAATGGAAAATGTACTATTTGTCTTTTGATTGTTCGAGTAACAAGTTGATTTTCAACTTTAACCCCTGTTTGGTATACATTCTTTCAAAACTCATTTCAACCACATATTTTTTAATAAAATAATATCCATTACATCAATAATTTTTCCTTACTTTTTAACCACATATTTTCCCTCATATCACTATTTAAAATCTATTATATTTCTCAATAATATCCATCAAACACACTATTATATTAATTGCAACGTAAGCTGAAAGAGAGACAATATTTTGTCCAGTGAATGATTGAGTGCAACATCCTAAAGCTGAGTGGTAAATGGAAAGCATTCTTAACTTCGATGAGTAACTGGTGACCATACCCGAAATTGGGTGAGTATTGAAACATTTAACCCCGAGTAAGGGCTCTATAATCAGATTCGGTACTAGACCGAGCAACGACATGTATCTTGGAAGACCAAGAAATGATAGAATCGCCGAAAAAATGCAATAACCAGCTACAGACTTCCTGTCCTCGGGAGAGCATGCCCCATCAGCACGTGAAAAACCATTAAGCCCAGGGGTAGTGGACGAGTGAAGACCAAAATCTAGTGTGCCTTTCAAATATCGAAGCATTCATTTGACAGCTTGCAAGTAGTTGGCTAAACTTATTGACAGTGAAGGCCAAGTTTGTCCTCGTGAAAGTCAAATACTGTAAGGCTCCAATGATGTTTCTATGGGCAGTGGGGTTGGATAGTTTGTCCCAATCAGTGGACACAAGTTGGTGGGAACATAATAGAGGGAAGGAAAAGGGATTAAGATGCTCAAGATCTATATGTTTAAAAATATCGGTTGCATAGTTAGACTGGGGAAGGTACATACTGATGTCGTCCTTTTGAACTTCAATGCTAAGAAAGAAATGAACAGGACCCAAGTCTTTTAACGAGAAGATAGAATGAATTTTTTTGTTTTTAGTGAATTGGTGAATTAAGATTAAGGAAACTTTCGGTTAGTAGTATGTCATCAACATATACAAGAAGGAAAAAGACCAGTGAGTATCAAATTTAGTGTTTTGGAGACCCCATTGAGGTAATATCAAGTGGAGTTTGTCAAACCAAGCCCTTAAGAGTTTGTTTTAAGCCATAAAGAGCTTTTCTTAAGGTGATAGACATGAGTTGGTTTGGATGGGTGAAAAAATCCTTCAGGCTGAGGCATGAAAATGGGGTTTTCGGGAGAACCATTAAGAAAAGCATTGTTGACATCGAGTTGGTGAACTGGCCAGTTATGGCAAGGACTACTCTGATTGTTGAGGCTTGGCTACATAGCTAAATGTTTCTATATAATATATGCCAGGATTTTGGTGAAAATCCTTAGCAACAAGCCTGACTTTTATGTCTAAGAATTGTGCCATCAGGTTTGAGTTTGAAAACCCATTTGTTACCAGCAAGATTGAATTTGGAGAGAACGAGACAATATCCCAAGTGTTGTTTTATAGAAAAGCTTGATACTCATCAAGCATTGCTTGTTTCCGTGCAGGAGTGGTGAAGGCATCTTGAACTCATGTCGGTTCTAATGGTAGGGAGTGAGAACTATTGGGATGTTTAGAGGCAGAAGCAGAGTATGTTTTGGGCTTAAAAATTCCACTTTTGGATCGAGTTTTCATTGGATGAGGGTATGGTGGAGGAGGAATAGCCGAATAGGTTGGGGAGGTGGTGATAGGGGAATGTATTGTTGTTCAGGTCTAAGAAAGGGACTGAACTCTTGTGGTGTAGAGGCTGGGCTAGTGGATAAATCTTGAAGAGGCTGAGGAGAGAGAGGAAAGGTTGAGGATTCTGAGGCAGCTTCTGAACATGTAGATGATGAAGTGGGTTGGGTACTTGTTGCTTTCTGGGATTACTGATGGAGCATAGTTGTTTGAAGAGGCAGCAGATTGGTCTCCATTTGTTGAAGTAGAACTTAAATGAGGAGCAAAAAACCTGTTGGCAATGTGATATGGAGGTAAAGGAAAATTGTTTAGAAAATGGAATACTAGAAGAATTGATGGAACCTGACCTTTTGGGGAAAGCCCAGACTGAAAGGGGAAATCAAACTCACTGAATACAACATGACAAGATAAATAAATTCGTCCAGATGGATCAAGAATTTATACCCTTATGACTATCCCTGTACCCTATGAATACATGTTTCTTGGTCTGAAACTCGAACTTATGAGTTTGAAAAGGTCTAAGGTAGGGATATGACGCATAGCCAAAGGTTTTTAGAAACTTGTAATGTGAGAGTTTGTGATATATCATTTTTCATGAAGATTTGGAATTAAGATCTGGTATAGGAAATTTATCGATAAGGTAAAATAGATATTTGAAACCTTTCCCACCAGAATATTGAAGGCATGTGTTTTTGAGTTAGGAGAGTAAGCCCTAATTCGACATTATGTCTGTGTCTTCGTTTAGCCCTTCCATTCTGTTCGTGGGCATGTGGATAGGGGTGTTGGAAGGAAATTCCATGCTATTTTAGAAAGGTCTCAAATGATCTGTATACACCATCCCAGTCTGACTGGATGAATTTGATTTTAGTATTGAGTTTTGTTTCCAAAAGGAATTTGAATTAGCTTTCAATGGATAAATTAAGTTGTACCTGGAATGATCGTCAAGAAAAGAAAATAGTACCTGAATTTAGAGGGAGAGCTTATGGAGGCAAGCCCCCATAGTTCAGTACGAATCAATTCAAGTAAAGTACTAGCATGAGAATCATATCTTTTAAAGGGCAAAGAGTGGTATTTCCCTACCTTGCATGCTTCACAAAAGAAATACTTTTCCATTTGCCTTGAAATGTGCATTACAATGTTTCATTACGACGGAAAATAAAGGGGGGATGCCCTATTCTCATATTACATACCTCCTTTGAGGAAAAGATAGACAGAATTAAAAGTCAAAAAGCATCGTGCCATACACACATTTGATTGGAGAGTTGGTACTAAGGAGACTAGACTTAAGTAGCTGTGTTTTCAGGAGTGTGGAGGAGACCCCTCCAACTGAGCATATAAGCCATCCTTAAGTTTCCCTTCCAGCAGCATTGCTCATTTCAATTTGTTGTTCACAAAACAACAACAAGAATGAAATTCAATGTATATGTTGTTATCGGCATTCAATTTTGATACACTAAGCAAGATTTTAATAATTGAAGAGGGACATGTAGAATATCTTTGAGGTGCAGTGAAGTGTCATGAAGGGGAACAATAGTGCTCCAGGTGCTGGAAATGTCAAGTTGAGCACCATTACCCAAAGTAAGACATTCATTACCAGAGAGTATTCAATTCTTATGTTCAGATTACTGAGATAAGAGGAAATGCGGTTTGTAGCCCCTGTCAGCATACCAGGAAGAATCTCCACTGTATTATGTGCGGCAAAGTATACTGCTGTTAGTGAGCTTGAAACCCCATTGTCGTAGTTTTGATCACAATGAAAGGGACATGTAGTGGCAGTATGACCCCTATCAACACATCATTTGCAATAGACACCCTATTGCCAAAATTTCCTCGGCCACCTTTACTAAGATATCTACCATCATTTCTGTCGAAATTGGAATTTCCCTTGCCTGTATTTCCACCATAATTTGCACTGCCTCTATAAGCGCCTTGCCACGATCTTGAAACTGTCCAGAAGAATTTGATGAACTTACTTTATTGGTTGAAAAAAGGGCAGAGGCTTGATCGAGTTCAATTTTAGGAGTTGGATTAAATCTCTCCAATCTCCCCTCACGAGTGATGAGATGGACCTAAATTTCTTGCCATGACAAAGAGATAGCTAGCGTGGTGAGACTAATGATGATAAATTGGAAGACCACCAAGGGTTGCAATGATAAGTTTGTACTTAAAAATTGGATAACTTGCTGCCTTTAAACCATCAAAGTTTGACTTCATCACTGCCGGATAGTCCGAGATACACATGTAAGGATTTTAATCGAACATGTAGGTTTATATGTGAAATATTGTGTATTAAATTAAATGCTATCNAATTATAAGATAACATATATAGCCCAAGTGAGAGATTGTAAGGATTTTAATCTAACATGTAGGCTTATTTGTGAAATATTGTGTACTAAATTAAATGCTATCAATTTTGGTTAATCCCATTTAAAGTGATCTAATAAGGTTTTTGTATTTTTTGTTTTAAAGCATCTAATTAAAGTATTTGCGTATATGTGTAGAGACCAGACATGTTCCTAATTTTATGATGGATTGAATTAGGTCAATGGGCTGTTAGTATAAATATATGGTTATGGTCCCTAGATCACACGTTCTGTTCATTCTATTTTGATTCTCCTCTTCAGATAGAAATAAATGAACAATTTGTTGATCTGGAAGATTAAAATCGCAGAACTTGTTCATTGCGATAACCATGTCTGATTCATGTACGCTTCCGGTTCGATTCTCAAATTATTGATGATCCAACATAAACGATCTATATGACGGTAAATATTATTTTCCACTACAAGTGATATCAGAGCCTCTTCATATTGAATTATTGAGAATCGAAATTTTAATTTCATTCTTGTGATAATTACGTTATTTTCGAATTTAGCAATCCGAATTTATTTTGTTAAATTTGAAAATTATTCGGTCAAAATTTCGAATTTTCAGATTATTTTTAAAAAATTATTTATATATTTGGTCACCTACGGCGCGCATAGCAGGAACGCAGCACCGTGCACCGTGCTCGGCGGAGCACTGTCTGTTGCAGTGCTGCCCAGTTCTGTTTGTTGCAACGATGCCGACACATCCGGTTTCAGGGTGGCGCTTACCTTTGGTTAAAGTTTGGGGTGAGTTTTTGGGGGTGGGGGTATGCGCTGTAAACTAGATTTCGGGCCTTTGCTTGCAATTTCAAATTAGGGTTAAGTATTTAATGTTTCAACTCCTGCAGTTTACGTCTTGGGTTATTCAGCCCCCTAAAGATATAATTCACTCAATTGAGTCTTTTAAAGTTCCGGATTTAATAATGCAGTCTCTAAAGTAAATTAATTAATTTGGGCAAATAAAATTCTGAATTTTATAATTAAACCCCTGAAAGTTCATAATTGGTTTAAGTTGGCCCCTAAAGTTTTAAATAATTAATTTTTGGATATCTAAAGTTTTGCATAATTAATTTTTTACTCTTAAAGTTTTCAATAATTAATTATTGACCCCTAATGTTCTGAATAATTAAATTTTGATCCTTAAAGTTCTAAATTATTAAGCCTTAGACCCCTAAAGTTTCAAAATTACTCAAATATGCAAATTCGACGATTTTCATTTTTCAAATTTTGGTACAAATGACTCTTTTGAGAGATATAATATTCGAATTAAATTAATTGAAACATCATGTTACCAAAGCTACATCTCTTGTGAAAATTAATGAACTTATAATATTAAAATGTGTTTGTGTGTGTGTGTTATTCATGCGAATTTTTGATCAGTCTAAAGGAAGATTAATATTTAGTCAAATTGCACATACACATGTGGTGTTAAACATGTGGCAATTATTTAGTTTAACGTGTGACCAATAAATCGATCCAAAGAAATGTTTATTTATTGTCAATGTTTGATCGCTACAACAAGAGTACCACTTACAAGTTAATATTTTTGTCCAAAAATTAATATTGATGTTGTGCTAAGTATCTTGTGATGGGCCCTACCATTATTTGAAATTATTATTTGCACATTAAGGATTGTGGGCACTTTAAATTAATCGTTCTCTAATTCAATTCAGGTTTTGCTACTAATATCTCTGCTAACATCAATTCAATTCGAATGCTTAATGGCACCAACTTTAAGGTATGGCGAGAGAATGTAATGATCATTCTCGGAGTCATGGATCTGGATCTTGCTTTACGGGTCGATCAACCTACTGCACTTATTGATAAGAGTACATCTGATGACAAGAGGGAGATGGAAAAGTGGGAACAATCTAATCGCATAAGCTTGATGGTCATAAAACGTGCTATTTCAGAAGTATTTCGGGGCATTATGTCTAATAAGGTGACTACGGTTAAGGGTTTCCTTGAGGATCTTTAGAAGAGGTTTGCCAAGAATGAAAAGGCTGAAAATCTCAACGAGTCCATAAGAAGTGATCCAAAAGCGAGAGAAACCCCATCCCTCTCTTTTCTTTTTTCGCCCCCATGTCGCTACTTTTGGCAAACCTTATCTCAATGAGATACAAAGGGAAATGAATCATATGGGAGTACATTATAGAAATGTCTAACATTGCTTCAAAAACTAAAAGCACTCAAGTTGGATTTATCTGAAGACTTGTTAGTGCACTTAGTTATGATATCCCTTCTGGCACAATTCATTCAATTCAAGGTGAGCTACAATTGTCAAAAGGACTCCTAGTCTCTTAATAAGCTCATCTCACATTATGTCCAAGAAGAAGTAAGATTGAAGCACGACAAGATATAAATTGCTCATTTAGCCACCACCTCTAAAGACAAAAGAAACAAGAAAAAGAAAACTGATAAGGAAGCTCCGAGTACAATATCACAAAAGAAACAGTATAATGAACAAATTGAGGGTGGTTGTTTCTTCCGTGGAGTTGTAGGTCATAATAAGAAGAATTGTACCAACTATTACGCATGATGTGCAAAGAAATGTATTCTTCTTCATTTGGATTGTTCTGAGGTTAATTTAATTTTGGTACCTAGATACACATGGTGGATAGATTCTGGTGCAACAACTCACATCAGTGTGTCTATGCAGGGTTTCCAAAAATCAAGTGATGGTGAAAGTTACATCTATATTTTTTTTTAGTGGAAGGAGGGCGGTACATATGAGATTTTATTAATTTTACTCACTTGTGGTGGATGAATACCGTAGTTACAAGTAGAATAAAGCAAAGTAATAAAAGAGAAAGTACTACTTTCCTTACAACAAAAGCAAAGTAAAGTAAAAGCAAAAGAAAGAAAGTAGTACTTCCCTTACAACCAGAGTAAAGTAAGTCAATAAAGAAGGAAGTACTACTTCCCTTGCAAGAAGAACTAATATGAACAAGAATAAAAGTAAAATGCAAAAAATAAACTCTAATGCTAGGCAAACCATATCTGTCAGTCTGAACGAGCGCCCTGATGTGTCGTGGTAAGTTAGCTGGTCCATAAACCTGGTATATACGATGACGCCAACCCTCAAAAGCAAGTGCATCTACAACTTGATTTCCCTTTCTGAAGGTGTGGAAAATTCTATCTCTGTCAAATGAAATGAAATCTGCAATCTGTCGGAGTATGCCCTGGATACCCCACGGCCCGCCACCTCTAATAATGCAATGAATGGCAATAGTCGAGTCTGCCTCAACCCAAATGTTTGACAAACCAAGATCTCTAACCAGTAGTATCCCATCACGAATAGCCCCGAGTTCCGCCTCTAATATCAAACACTGTTCATATGAAGCTGAGAAAGCCCTGATACAATTTCCAGCGTAATCCCCGATGATGCCCCCCTCACTTGCAAACTCATCATTGACACAACCATCAGTGTTGATCTTAATAGATCAAAGTTACATCTATGTTGGCGACGAAAAGACGGTGGAAGTAGAAGCAATAGAAAATTTTAGATTATTGTTAAAATTTGGATTTTATTTGGATTTTAATGAGACATTTATTATTCCATTTTTTCGATGGAATTTGATTTCTATTTATGTTTTGGACAAATTCGGTTATTCTTGTTCATTTGAAAATAAAAAATTTAGTTTGTTTCATGATTCTAAATTGGTTGGTTCCGATTCTTTATTATGTTACGATAATCTTTATTTAATTTATACGATTGTTTCTTTTAATAAATCCTTCAATGTAAGTACTCGAGGTGTAGTGGGAAAATTAACCTATGAGAATTCGGCATCGTTATGGCACAAGAGATTAGGTCACATCTACAAAAGAAGAATTCTAACGAAATTCTCGAACCCCTTGACTTTACAGATTATGATATGTGTGTTAACTATATAAAGGGAAAACAAACCAATCAAAGGAGATTTCAAGCCAACAGGACTTCGAACGTCTTAGAACTTATACATACGGACATTTGTGGATCATTCCCCATGGCTTCTTGAAAAAGTCAACAATATTTTATAACGTTCATAGACGACTTTTCAAAATATGGCTATATATATCTCATTCGTGAAAAATCACAATCACTGGATGTGTTCATAAACTATCAAGTTGAAGTTGAAAACCAACTCGACGAAAGGATTAAAGTGTCAGATTTGGTATATAGGGGTATTATGGGGGTATTATAATCATTTCTCGTGTTTAGGGGTATTATATGTTCTACTAACATTAACGTCCTGTAGTGGTTTCTGGTGTGTGTACAACATCTTTTGATGTCTTTGGTTATTCTTTACCTCTTATCCAAACTGATTTTTGGACGGTGAAAATTTTAACAATTGTATCTAAAGCTATTCGAGGAATAGGATTGCCTTTGGTGAAATTTATTGCATGGAAGCGCTAGTATGGGAGAAATCCACTCTGACTCGTTTTTATAGTTTACAAACTTCTGTATTACCACTTCTTACTGCGGTATTTATGATAATGTAAATACAACACACACACACACACACACACACACACACACACAC